>JAVIAB010000160.1:9517841-9816560 GCA_032433765.1 Megaustenia siamemsis
AAAAGAGACAGCGAAGAGCAAACTTGTCAACTAAATATACAGATATCTAAGATAGTGTCTATCGACAAAGGAGAATGTCAATTCAAATCATCAACAACGAAGAGCTTGATGGACAAGTCGGCCTATGACAACCTGCACCGTAAAAGCAGGGGACAGAGCAGAATGGCGCTCCATGGTAGCTAACCTTCGATACGAAAACGATTATGATGATGATGATGATGACGATTATGATGATGATGATGAATGGACATTGTTCTAGCACAATAATGATGTCTCTACATACAAAATTACAAAGTATAGCACTAGATATTAACATTTCCTCCTAAAATGCCAAGTCTATATGTGTATCATATATATCTCACTTCACTCATACAAGAAGAGACATTTATTGAATATTTGAGCACGCTAAATAAGTCAAGAGACACTGAACTACCTAACTGCTGGCATATCTTAATGTTGCTAATTGTCTCCCTGTTTAGGTAAGTAATTAGCTTAATTATGGCGCTATAAGAGAACGTCGCTGGAGGCGCTCTATTGTGTTGGTTTGTCGATCTACGTCATGCTACTTATGTAGTGCCCATAATCAAATACCAAGCACGTACAATTTTTAATTTAGTTACACTTTTTATTTTAAACTTTGCAGTTTTCTCTCACACTTTGTTTCTCAATTCCCCATTCCCCTCAATTTTTTTTTGTAATGTATTATTAAGATAGAAATTGAAATGTGGGAAATGATGAAGCAGTCATTATAAAGTGAATAATGATGAAGCAGTCATTGTAAAGTGAATAATGATGAAGCAGTGATCGTAAAGTGAATAATGATGAAGCAGTGATTGTAAAGTGAACAATGATGAAGCAGTGATTGTAAAGTGAATAATGATGAAGCAGTGATTGTAAAGTGAATAATGATGAAGCAGTGATTGTAAAGTGAATAATGATGAAGCAGTGATTGTAAAGTGAACAATGATGAAGCAGTGATCGTAAAGTGAATAATGATGAAGCAGTGATCGTAAAGTGAATAATGATGAAGCAGTGATCGTAAAGTGAATAATGATGAAGCAGTGATCGTAAAGTGAATAATGATGAAGCAGTGATCGTAAAGTGAATAATGATGAAGCAGTCATTGTAAAGTGAACAATGATGAAGCAGTGATAGTAAAGTGAACAATGATGAAGCAGTGATAGTAAAGTGAACAATGATGAAGCAGTCATTGTAAAGTGAATAATGATGAAGCAGTGATCGTAAAGTGAATAATGATGAAGCAGTGATCGTAAAGTGAACAATGATGAAGCAGTGATTGTAAAGTGAACAATGATGAAGCAGTGATTGTAAAGTGAACAATGATGAAGCAGTGATCGTAAAGTGAATAATGATGAAGCAGTGATCGTAAAGTGAATAATGATGAAGCAGTGATCGTAAAGTGAATAATGATGAAGCAGTGATAGTAAAGTGAACAATGATGAAGCAGTGATCGTAAAGTGAATAATGATGAAGCAGTGATCGTAAAGTGAATAATGATGAAGCAGTGATAGTAAAGTGAACAATGATGAAGCAGTGATCGTAAAGTGAACAGTTCTGATTCAGTGATTTGTACAGCGAATAATTATTCTGTAGCGAAAGTAAAAGGAAAACAAATACAATACAATGAGCGTAAATGGAGCAATTCTGAGATTTCGCAAAGCAGAAGACAACTTAAGTTCCAGCCGTGAGACAAAATCAATAACGTGCGACCCGATCGATTTTTCTTTGATGTGATACCTGGCAGGTAAAAGTGAATATCTTAACATGTCTGATACGGATGTCCAAAACGTACGTTCCCTTTCAAAGATAACAGCATCAAATAATGTATGGTAAACAATTGAAGGCCGTATGTTCCCAAACAATATAAATGTTAACGGACTTCCGGTCAATAAAGCGGATAGGTGGCAGGAAACTTTGCGGCTTTGTCTGAAAAATGTTCCCCGCTGCAGTTTCTTCATATTCCAAGTCCGGCTTACTGCCGGGGCTACTGAGTTTAGTGATCTGTGGACAACGTGAGCTGTGTTTCTCAACAGGATGGTGTTTCGATATTCCAATTGCTTACGATGAATAATGATATCGTATGAAGAAGGACAGTTCGGCTGCGTTCACTTTCGGTGCGGCCACGCCTTATGTCTTTTGTTTGACGTGTGCTGCGGCTGCTATGATGGGGACTGCATTTCTTTGCTTGGATCCTTTTATGAGATGAAATGTTAATTCGGATGATTCCACTGGCACGGGCTGTTTAGCAATTTTGAATTTTAATTCGTTTGCAGTGGTGCCGGGACATTCAATTAACTACAACTAACTACAATTAACTACAACTAACTACAATTAACTACAACTAACTACAACTAACTACAACTAACTACAACTAACTACAACTAACTACAATTAACTACAACTAACTACAATTAACTACAACTAACTACAACTAACAACAATTAACTACAACTAACTACAATTAACTACAACTAACTACAATTAACTACAATTAACTACAACTAACTACAGCTATACATTTAAACAAAAGTAAAACAACAAAATCTTGCGGTCATCAAGAACTTGACATTACCCATGTTTAACTAAATCAGGGATCTTTTCTTACATTACGGTCTTTACTTTCACTCTTCTTAACCTTCACCTTCGTTTATCTGTATTGTTTTCAAATCTTTAGTCTCTATTCGATGTCGTGCATCAGTATAGCTATCTGAGGTCCATCTTCAACGTCAAACTATATTTAGATACAGCCGTATTCTTGTTATCACCTGGAAGGATAAAGTGACAAACGTGGAGGTTTTTACTCGCAAAGATCTCCCGAACATCTACACGCTGCTCAAACAACGTAGGTAACGCTGGCTTGGCAACTAACACCGTATGGAAGATGGCCGCATACCAAAAGATATATTCTGTGAATAACTAGCAGATGGTAAAATAACTAGGGAACCCAAAAGAACCCAAAACTCCCATTTGTAGACGTGTGTAAACGCAACATGACAAACTCTGAACATAAACCCTGCAGCCTGGGAAGAAATAGCTGCAGACCGCACTCTTTGGAAACGCACGCTAAAGCTCCAACTCAAACAAGAAGCAGACAGATTCATAGAAAAAGAGAATACACGACGAAAGAAAAGTTAAAAATAACATTTGCTCATCATCATGATTATGTGCCATCTCCGCATCGAAGGTTGGCTGTCATGGAGCGCCATTCTACTCTGTCTCTTGCTTTGATGGTGCAGATTGTCATAGGTTGACTTGTCCATCTTTTGATGTTACTCGCCCATGTTAGTCTTGGTCTGCCTTGTTTTGCCTTGTATTTTCCCCTCCAATATTACTTTTAGTAGGCTGTTGTGTCTTTTAACATGCCCCCAAAATTGCATTTGTCTTGTTCTAATTGTGTTTAGTAGTTCTATTTTCATTTTTAGTTGTTTTAAAACTTCATCGGTAGTTTTCTTTTCTTTCCATCCAATTCTACCTATTCTTCTATAAATCCACATTTCAAGGGCTTCAATTTTCTGTTCTGTTTTCTTGTCTAATTGTCCATGTTTCTGCACCATACAGGAATATTGAGACGATGTAACATTTTGTTATTCTTAGTTTTAGCCCTGGTGTTATTTCTTTTGATGTTAGTATATTTTTCATGGCATTAAAATTACTTTTCGCCATACCTATTCTTTTGTTTATTTCAGTTGTACATTTTCCATCACTCGTTATAGTATGTCACAAGTAGTTGTAGCTCTGAACTGTCTCCAGATGTATTCCTTCAACTTTGATATTTAATTTTACGTCTTGAGAATTTTCTTTGTTTATGATCATAGTTTTAGTCTTTTTGATATTCATTTCTAGTCCATATTTTTTGCTTGTTATGTTTATCACATTAAGCAATTGTTGTAGGTCTTTAGGATTTTCTGCTAGTAGAACAGTATCATCAGCATATCTTAGGTTATTGATTATCTTTCCATTAATGTTTAGGCCTGGCACCTCTGTGATGTTTTTAAAGATTTGCTCAGTGTATAGATTGAACAAGCTTGGTGATAGGATGCATCCTTGTCTTACTCCTCTTTTTATATCAATGGGTGTAGCGTTCTCTTTGTTATATTTTATTATTGCTGTTTGCTTCCAGAACATTTGCTAGGGACGATGAAACATCCATAGTCTACTATGACTGACGGAGACTACTACTACTACTACCACTACAACTACTGCTGCTGCTACTGCTGCTGCTACTGCTGCTGCTACTGCTACTGCTACTGCTATTACTGATACTGCTACTACTACTACTACTAAACTGTCAGTTTCCTTATTTTTAGTTGAAATATTGTTTGTAAGTTTGCATTGGATACCAGTTCTTTTATTTTCATTGTAATTATTATATAGATTCAGTTTTCGTTGGAACGTTGCGATAGCAATGCCAGACCTAGAAGCTCAAGAACAAGAATAAAACCACTACGAGATGAAAAGTTTTTGAGAACAGCCAGAAAGATCAGATCAGAAATTATGATTTGAGATGAAACAAAGCTCGGGCCAATTTCTGCCAGAGAATCATGTAGTGCAACGTACACTCCTACAAGGTACCGTGACAGCTTTAAAATAAAGGAACACAAGAAAGTACTGACGTTTCGGAATAATGTGGCCTTTTTCAGATAACGAGAACAACACAAACGAACAACGAAATAAAGATAAACTCTACTACATCTAGGATGAGCGTGACAGGTAAATCAAGGAGAAAGATAAAAGATAAGAGATGAAATGATGAAGCGAAAGAGAGATGTCTACATATCGGAGGATAAAAATATATATGTGGAAATTAGTAAGTTAAAAAAAGTAGTGTACGCTACACCCCAACACTTGCTCCTGTTACCAGCTTTACCGCAGCACTCCAATTATTTTCTTGTTCCCTGCCATACAATAGATAAAGAAAGTACATGGAAAGCGATAAGACAGAAATATAAAAATACAATACAATAAGCCTTCAACAAACACTTCGCGAACACCGTACTCAATGGTCGACAACGAAAGAAATGGCTTGATGGAATATTAGAAACATAACAGTAGTAGAGGCAAACATTGACTTTAGGAGAAGTGATCTCTGTAGTGTGTGTTAGTTTAGTACGCACGATTTCTGTTTGTGAGAATGTGGTTCTGCCATATGTGCCGTCTTCGGCTCGGAAGGACAATAAATAGGTAGATAGACAGACAGACAGACAAATAGGTAGGCAGGTAGGCAGGTAGATAGATAGATAGATAGACAGACAGATAGACAGACAGATAGATAGATAGATAGATAGATAGATAGATAGATAGATAGATAGATAGATAGATAGATAGATAGATAGATAGATAGATAGATAGATAGATAGATAGATAGATAGATAGATAGATAGATAGATAGATAGATAGATAGATAGATAGATAGATAGATAGATAGATAGATAGATAGATAGATAGATGCTAAAAGAAGAGCAAACGATCGAACTACCCTCTACCCTCCTCTACCCCAAAGTCTACCCTCCAGACTGAAACGCAAATGAGGAAGGAAAGAAGAATAATAATATGTTATGTTGTATCTCTAGTAATGTGTTCTAGTAACTTCACCACCCACCTTCCACATGTAGTGTTACTTGACGATACCTATCCTGTACAGCTGCCCACTATATGTACACCAGAGATAAGTTCAGTAAGGTTAAACATAATAAGGAAATGATATCGCAACTTGTTGGGCATAGAAATTGTTACCAGTGGTCAGTTGAAGGTCATATCGTGAGATACATGGTCCAGGTTTTTGGTCACGTGACTGCCACTGAAAGTCTGCCTTATTTTGTTTAGATATTTGTCAGTCGCTAGCCTTCATCAAGGCTTGCGCAGAATAAAGGGATGGAAATGGCAGGACAAAATCACTAACATAGAATTATGGAAATGTACCAGTCAAATATCAGTGGATAAAGAGATACAGCGAAGACGATGGCGCTGGATAGGACACACACTGTGTAAGCGAACTGAGAGTATTAAACAACAGGCCCTTTCTTGGAATCCCCAGGGGAAAAGACAAAGAGGAAGACCAAGGAATTCTTGGAGAAGACAGATCGAAGCAGGGATGAAGATGATGGGGAAGACATGGAATGGTCCTAAAAGAATGGCAAAAAACAGAACGACTTGGAAAGTGTTTGTTGAAGACCTATGCTCCAATGGGAGCTAAAAAGGTAGAAGAAGCCTTCATCAAAGAAAGACGTTGTCATGAGATCATTAGTTAAGGGAGTGTGTAGGCGAGAATGGGTACCAACACACAAAGTTCATATAGTAGTAGGTTAGATAGACTGACCACCGTGAAAGAGATTGGAGCCTCATCACGTAACACTCCAAAGAAAGCCATGGAAAGAAATTCTAACTATTGTTTTAAGAACGAACTAAAAATAGCCACATGGAACGTTAGGACCTTATACCAACAAGGAAAACTAGAAAATCTTATGGTAGAAGCAGAACGATTAAACATAGATATTTTAGGCATGTCAGAAACAAGATGGAAGGAAAGTGGATGCATACAAGACGATAAAATTTATATATTCAGGTAACACAACAGAACATCAGAGAGGGGTAGGCATACTAATAAAACAAAAGCTACACAAATATATAAATACCCACTGGACATACAATGACAGGATTATATTATTAAAAATGAAGGCAAAACCATTCGACATAGCAATATTACAGACATACGCACCTACTCAAGACTATACAGACGAACAAATAGAGGCATACTATGAAGATCTAAACACAGTTATGAAGCAAGTGAAATCATCAGACACCTTGATTATAATGGGTGATATGAACGCTAAAGTAGGAAAAGGTAAATATAAGACCATAATAGGAAATCATGGTCTAGGAAAAAGGAATAACAGAGGAGAAAGATTAATACAATTTTGTGAAGAAAACAGGCTGATAATATGTAACACCTTCTTTGAGCAAGAGAAAAAGAAATTATACACATGGAAAAGCCCTGGAGACAGGAAGAGGAATCAAATAGATTTACATAATGATAAAAGACATATTCCGTAACAGCATCAAGAAAGACAAAACCTACCCAGGAGCAGATATTAATTCAAATCACAATCATATAATGATTAAAATGAAAATCAAATTAAAGAGAAACAAACAAAAAAAAACTAATTCAGCAATACCAATAGATATAACAGCGTTAAATCAGAAAGATATTAAAGAAACGCATACTGTACAAGTTAAGAACACATATCAGAAACTGCTAGAAGAAGGGATTGAGCATTCATCATCATCATCATGTGCCATACCGGTTGGTGTAGGTGATCATGTCCCTCCACAATCTTCTATCTACAGTGCATCGTATCAGTTCTGTTGTTGACTGTTTTCCATGCCATCACACCAAGCTATCTAGTATTTTCTCTCTTTGTCGTCTGCGATCTCTCTTTCCTTTTATTTTGCCAGTTGTAACCAAATATTCCAACTTTCCTCTTCTCATGATGTGCCCGAAAAATGTTGATTGCTTCTTTCTGATGTTTTTAAAGAGCCTTTTTGTGTTGGCTTCTTTGAGAACTTCCTCATTGGTCTTTTTAGCTGTCCAGGGAACTTGCAACATTCTTCTGAGAAATCCCATCTCTGTGGCCTCTAATCGTCTTTTCATTTGTTTGTCTATTGTCCATGATTCTCTTCCATAGGTCAGAATTGGTTCTATATAGCACCGATGAACTCTCTTTCATATTTTTATTGACATAGATTTGTTGCATACTATATATTTTTCATTTTCTGAAATACTATTTTGGCCTGAGCTATTCTGCTTTTTATTTCTGTGGTGCATCTCCTATCTAATGTTAATATTGTGCCGAAGTATTTGAAACGTTGCACTTGTTTCAGATTTGTCTCGTTTATTTTTATGCTGCATGATGGTGATGATTGTTTCTTCGATATAACCATTACTTCTGTTTTCTTAGTATTCAGACTGAGACCTTTCTTGTTGCTTTCCTTTACTATTATGTCTATCATTTCTTGTAGTTCGTTCTCTGTCTCTGCTATTAAGACTGTGTCATCCGCATATCGCAAATTATTTATGTTGTGACCGTTGACTTCAATTCCTTTTTTGTCTGCTATTGATCTCATAATATATTCGCTGTAAAGTGAAAACAAATCCGGTGACAGAACACAGCCTTGTCTGACTACTTGTTTTATATATTGGAATTGGAATTGAGCAGTACAGAAGAGAAAATCACGATGAAAAAGTCACAACAAAATAGCAATGCATAAAAAAAAACAGCAAACAAGAATCCTGCAACACCTTACTCAAAAAGGAAAGTAACCAAAAAAAAGGATAACTGACAAAATCTTAGAAAAAATGGAAGAAAGAAGACAACCGAAAAACATTGCCAGATACAATGAAATCGACAATGAAATACGGAGAATGTGCAAAAAGGCAAAAGAAGACTGGCTCAACCAAAGATGGCTAGAAGTCGAAACTATGGAAAGTAAACAAAACTTAAGAGAGATGCACACAGAAATAAAGAGAATGACTAATAAACACAAAAAAAGCTGCAGGAAACGGATGTATAGCAAAAAAAAAGAGGGAAGAATGCTAACAGACAACAAAGATATAATAGATAGATGGCAGGAATATATAACAGAATTATTTTATGACGAAATGCTCAAAAAGCTATTTATAAAATGCACATACAACTATAACATCCTGAAATCTGAAGCTGAAAAAACTATAAAAACTATGAAAAAGGGAAAGGCAGCAGGACCTGCAAAATACAGATAGAGATGATACAGGCACTAGAAGATTTTGGCATTGGAGTGATCACAGATGTATGCAATGACATATACCATACAGGATACATACCAAATGAACTAAAAACTTCAACTTTCATAGCATTGCCTAAAAAGAATGGTGCAGTTGAATGCAGTGATTTTAGAACAATAAGCCTAATGAGCCAGGTAACAAAAATTTTACTAAAAGTTATACAGGGAAGGATTCATAATAAAATCAACACTGAATTAGATGAACAACAATTTGGATTCAGCAAAAACAGTGGGACAAAAGAAGCCATATTCTGCATGAGAACTTTGATTGAAAAGTGCACAGAAGTAAACAAACCAATATATGCCTGCTTTATAGACTACACCAAAGCTTTCGATAGAATACACCATAACCAACTTATAGACAGCCTAAAGGATATAAATCTAGACGACACAGACATACGACTAATTTGTAATTTGTACTGGGAGCAAACAGCAATAATAAAATATATCAAGGAAAAACTCTACACCCATGGACATAAAAAGAGGAGTAAGACAAGGATGCATCGAATCACCAAGCTTGTTCAATCTATACACTGAGCAAATCTTTAAAAATGTCTCAGATATGCCAGGCTTAAACATTAATGGAAAGATAATCAATAACCTAAGATATGCTGATGATACTGTTCCACTAGCAGAAAATCCTAAAGACCTACAACAATTGCTTAATGTGATAAACATAACAAGTCAAAAATATGGATTCGATATGAATATCAAAAAGACTCAAACTATGATAAACAAAGAAAATTCTCAAGACCTACAATTAAATATCACAGTTGAAGATATACATCTGGAGACAGTTTAGAGCTACAACTACCGTGGACATACTATAACCAATGATGGAAAATGTAAAATTGAAATAAACAAAAGAATAGGTATGGCAAAAAGTAATTTTAATGCCATGAAAAATATACTAACATCAAAACAAATATCAACAGGGCTGAAACTAAGAATGACAAAATGTTACATCTTCTCAATATCCCTGTATGGTGCAGAAACATGGACATTAGACAAGAAAACAGAACAGAAAATTGAAGCCTTTGAAATGTAGATTTACAGAAGAATATGTAGAATTGGATGGAAAGAAAAGAAAACAAACGAAGAAGTTTTAAAACTAAAACAAAGAATAAAAGCGAACTACTAAATACAATTAAAACAAGACAAATGAAATTTTTGGGACACGTTAAAGAACACAACAGCCTACTAAAAGTAATATTGGAAGGAAAAATACAAGGTAAAAGAGGCAGACCGAGACTAACAACCTGGACGAGTAACATCAAAAGATGGACAAGTCAATCTATGACAACCTGCACCATCAAAGCAAGAAACAGAGTGGAATGGCGATCCATGGTAGCCAACCTTCGTTGCGTAGAGGGCACTCGATGATGATGATGATGATGAGATGGATTCTAGTATATTGTTTGTAGCTGTCATGTTTAGAGAGAAGATTTCAGGTAGAATAGATTAAGAATACCAGTTTGATTAGTTTGATTGGAGCACTCGGGGAAAAAATGACAAATAATTAGCAACAGAAAAAAAAAACCAAAGAAAAATATATGGTCCAAAGCATGATCGAACCCGTACTTCTTGGCACAGCGCCTTGCCACAAAAAGCCAAACGCTAGGGAACACTGCCAACTCGGCTGAAAGCATTATTTGTCATTTTTCCGAGTGCTATATATATATATACCTCTTCTTCTGAATTGATTCGCTGATTATCGTCTCGGAAGTTTCCCACTATAATAATATTCATTTATTATTATTTGTCTCTTAATTTGATTGGTCCGTTTTGGACAGTGTTAATAACCCCAGAGGTTTGTTAGACTTAAGAAATAGA
Source organism: Megaustenia siamemsis (assembly GCA_032433765.1). Classification (NCBI taxonomy): domain Eukaryota; kingdom Metazoa; phylum Mollusca; class Gastropoda; order Stylommatophora; family Ariophantidae; genus Megaustenia; species Megaustenia siamemsis. The sequence goes on from JAVIAB010000160.1 coordinate 9,528,513, forward strand.
AGCTGATTAGCGGTTTTGCAGAAATAGGAAATTCAGAAGGATGAGAGTAAGTGACGTGATTTGATTGTAAAGGTCTTGAATTTGTTGTTGGTATGCTGCTACATAAATAAACTCAGGAAGAGCGGGACGTATTTAAGTCAGTCTCTTAATATCTAACTGCCTACGAGTTGCTGTGTCTCCACGTTACAAGTCTGTACATTGTCTCATATCAGAGGATATTTTCGACCAACGGCCATTCCGGCTCGATACAAGAAGAAAGTGGCCACAAATAAACAACTCTATTAAAACAATAGGATAGCTTGGTGTCATGGTATGGAAAACAGTCAACAACAGAATTGATACGATGCACTGTAGATAGAAGACTGTGGAAGGACATGATCGCCTACGCCAACTGGTATGGCACATGATGATGATGATTAAAGCAATAGCAAATGTACCCTTACAATCCTTCATGCTAGATCATCTCTTGTTGACAGTTAACGCAACTGGATTTGATCACGTGAGGTGTCAGGTGAAAACAATTTGGATCAAGGTCAGTGTTAAGTCAGACCTGGAAGAAATCGATGAGTAGATAAGAAGAATCAGGCCGCCGGTAACTTCGATCTGTAGGCGTCGTCTGTGGCCATTCTCAAATATGTCAACTAGGAGTTGGTGGTGACATGAACGTGACGTCACCGATAACATTATTTATCTGTTTGTGCCCCTTCTTAAGTGTGTTTTTATGTGAGTGTCTTAATACAGGTACGTAGCTCTGAAGTGTGTGTGGGTGTCTTAATACAGGCACATGGTCCAGAAGTGTGTGTTTGTGTGAGTGTCTTCATACAGGTACATGGCTCTGAAGTGTGTGTGAGTGTCGTAATACAGGTACATGGCTCAGAAGTGTGTGTGAGTGTCTTAATACAGGTACATGGCTCAGAAGTGTGTGTGAGTGTCTTAATACAGGTACATGGCTCTGAAGTGTGTGTGAGTGTCTTAATACAGGTACATGGCTCTGAAGTGTGTGTGAGTGTCTTAATACAGGTACATGGCTCTGAAGTGTGTGTGAGTGTCTTAATACAGGTGCATGGCTCTGAAGTGTGTGTGAGTGTCTTAATACAGGTACATGGCTCTGAAGTGTGTGTGAGTGTTAATACAGGTACATGGTCCAGAATTGTGTGTGTCTTAATACAGGTACATGGTCCAGAATTGTGTGTGAGTGTCTTAATACAGGTACATGGCTCAGAAGTGTGTGTGAGTGTCTTAATACAGGTACATGGCTCTGAAGTGTGTGAGTGTCTTAATACAGGTACATGGCTCTGAAGTGTGTGTGAGTGTCTTAATACAGGTACATGGCTCTGAAGTGTGTGTGGGTGTCTTAATACATGTACATGGTCCAGAATTGTGTGTTTTTGTGAGTTTCATAATACAGGTACATGGCCCAGAAGTGTTTGTTTTTGTAACTGTCCTATTGCAGGTACACGGGTTTTAAGTGTGTGTGAACGTCTTAATACAGGTACAGGAGTCTTCAGTGTGTGTGTGTGAGAGTGTCGTAATACATGAGGGGTCTCTAGTATGTATGTGTGTGTAAGTGTATCTTAATATAGGTGCAGGAAGAATGTCTCACCGTTTAATGTGTAAAACAATTGAAATGCGAAGTTGCTGTAAAGCTGATTATAAGGATGACAAGAAACAAATATTAATTAAAATTGTAATGGTACAGCTAAAATAAACAGCTAAAAATGAAAAGAGAACTACTAAGCACAATTCAAACAAGAAAAATGCGATTTTTGTGCCATGTTAAAAGACACAACAGCCTACTAAAAGTAATCCTAGAGGAGAAAATACAAGGTAAAAGAGGCAGTGACAGACTGAGACTAACATGGACGAGTAACATCAAAAGATGGACAAATCAGCCTATGACAACCTTCACAATCAAAGCAAGAGACATACCAGAATGGCGCTCCATGGTAGCCAACATTCGTTGCGGAGACGGCGCTCGATGATGATGATGATGATGATGATGATGATGATGATGATGATGATGATGATGAATGGTATAGCTTTATTCAGGTGACGGACAAGACATAATCAGTACGACGTTGCGGCCCAGTTAAGGCACTCAGCTGCGTTTGATTGTTCACTTACGCATCTGTATGTGAGTGTGTTTGTGTGTGTGTGTGTGAGAGAGAGATCCATTGATCCCGATGAAGGCCTACCGACCCGCAACGTCGTTTTGATTTACTCTTGCCTTTAAATATTTGTCTGTGTAGGATTCCTTGTTTGTGTGTGTGTGTGAGAGAGAGAGAGATCCATTGTTCCTGATGAAGGCCTACCGAGCCGCAACGTCGTTTTGATTTACTCTTGCCTTTAAATATTTGTCTGTGTCGGATTCCTTGTTTGTGTGTCGTCTGGTCGTTATGTTAATTCGTTTGCTGTCTGCTTGTCTGTGTCCAGTCTGTCTGTATGCGAGTCTATGTGTTTCTGTCTGTGTTTCTGTGATGAAAATTAACTTTTTCCGGACGTTTCACCGTACTGTGCGCCATGCCGATTTCAGCAACGTACGTTTCACCGCACTGTGCGCCATGCCGATTTCAGCAACGTACGTTTCACCGCACTGTGCGCCATGCCGATTTCGGCAACGTACGTTTCACCGCACTGTGCGCCATGCCGATTTCGGCAACGTACGTCTCACCGCACTGTGCGCCATGCCGATTTCGGCAACGTACGTTTCACCGCACTGTGCGCCATGCCGATTTCGGCAACGTACGTTTCGCCGCATAGTGCGCAACGCTCAATTTGATTATTGTGAACGTTATCAAACCATATTCTTTTTACATGTCTTATATCATCTTGATATTGATTAAATCTAATTCCTTGTTCAATTATCTAAAAATTCATATGTAATATGTTATATGATCGATAAATATAAATATTTAGATTGATTCTTAAAACCTTGAAGGATTGTCTCTGAAATCTCTTGGGTCGGTAATAAGCTTCCATACAGAGAGAGTTAAAGAAACATCCTTGTATCTATTTATCCCTGGGTATTTCTCTTTTTGTCTACGTGTCTGTCATTAACCCAGTCGCTGTTTATGTTTTTGTGTCTGTCATCTATCGGTATGTGGACCTAACTTTCTATCCGTGTATCTGGTTTAAAACAAAAAAGGAATTGTTTATTTATGTCTGTCTGTTTCTGTCTAATTGTTAATGTCTTTTTTTATCCTGTCAAGCTTTTGTCAGACAGCTGTCAAATCAAACAGTTATCAAATTCAAACAGCTGTCAACTCAAACAGCTGTCAACTCTAACCGCTGTCAATTCAAACAGCTGTCAACTCAAACAACTGTCAACTCAAACAGCTGTCAATTTAAACAGCTGTCAACTCAAACAACTGTCAATTTAAACAGCTGTCAATTCAAACAACTGTCAACTCAAACAACTGTCAACTCAAACAGCTGTCAATTCAAACAGCTGTCAACTCAAACAACTGTCAACTCAAACAACTGTCAACTCAAACAGCTGTCAATTTGAACAGCTGTCAACTCAAACAACTGTCAACTCAAACAACTGTCAACTCAAACAGCTGTCAATTTAAACAGCTGTCAACTCAAACAACTGTCAACTCAAACAGCTGTCAATTCAAACAGCTGTCAACTCAAACAACTGTCAACTCAAACAACTGTCAACTCAAACAGCTGTCAATTTAAACAGCTGTCAACTCAAACAACTGTCAACTCAAACAGCTGTCAATTCAAACAGCTGTCAACTCAAACAACTGTCAACTCAAACAACTGTCAACTCAAACAGCTGTCAATTTAAACAGCTGTCAACTCAAACAACTGTCAACTCAAACAGCTGTCAATTCAAACAACTGTCAACTAAAACAGCTGTCAATTCAAACAGATGTCAACTCAAATAACTGTCAACTCAAACAGCTGTCAATTCAAACAACTGTCAACTCAAGCAGCTGTCAATTCAAACAGCTATCAACTCCAACAACTGTCAATTTAAACAGCTGTCAACTCAAATATCTGTCAACTCAAGCAACTGTCAACTAAAACAGTTGTCAATTCAAGCAAATTTAAACTCAAACAGCTGTCAACTCAAACAGCTATTAACTCAAACAACTTTCAAATCAAACTGCTGTCGATTCAAATAACTGTCAACACAAACAGCTGTCAACTCAAACAACTGTCAACTCAAACAATTGTCAAATCAAACAACTGTCAACACAAACAGCAGTCTACTCAAACAGCTGTCAATTCAAAAAACAGTCAACACAAACAGCAGTCTACTCAAACAACTGACAAATCAAACAACTGTCAACTCAAACAGCTGTCTACTCAAACAGCTGTCAATTCAAACAGCTGTCAACTCAAACAACTGTCAACTCAAACAGCTGTCAATTCAAACAGCTGTCAACCCAAACAGCTGTCAACTCAAACAGCTGTCAACTCAAACAACTGTCAACTCAAACAGCTGTCAACTCAAACAACTGCCAACTCAAACAACTGTCAACTCAAACAACTTTAAACTCAAACAACTGTAAACTCAAACAGCTGTCAACTCAAACGGCAGTCAACTCAAACAACTGTTAACTCCAACAACTGTCAACTCAAACAACTGTCAACTCAAACAACTGTCAGCTCAAACAACTGTCAACTCAAACATCTGTCAACTTAAACAGCTGTGAACGCAGTGTCCTGCAGCTTAGACACCATTCAAGGTTACAAGTGTGATGAGGCCAGAAAAATACAACAAAAGTAATATCATAATGGATATATTAAACAATTGAACGTTTGTGGATGTTGTGTATGAAATGATAGAACAATTCTGGATATTGTATATGAAATAATTGAACAATTCTGGATACTGTATATACAATAATTGAACAATTCTGGATGTTGTATATGAAATAATTGAACAATTCTGGATACTATATATGAAATAATTGAACAATTCTGGATACTATATATGAAATAATTGAACAATTCTGGATGTTGAATATGAAATAATTGAATAATTCTGGATATTGCACATGGAATAATTGAACAATTCTGGATATTGTATATGAAATAATTGAACAATTCTGGATACTGTATATGAAATGACTGAACAATTCTGGATATTGTATATGAAATAATTGAACAATTCTGGATACTGTATATGACATTACTGAACAATTCTGGATATTGTATATGAAATAATTGAACAATTCTGGATACTGTATATGAAATCATTGAACAATTCTTGTAGAACATGAAAATAATTGAACATTCTGGATGTACAAAGAGACAATGAAAACTTGAGGTCAGGAATGTTGACTGAAAACGGGAATTGAAGGAAATAACAGAATGTGAGAAGACCTCATAAAAACCACACAGAAACAACCACCGTGACAAGATACAGTGAGAGCTAATGACAGCAGGCATTGATCTGAAACAGCTCTTGATATCCGCTTAGTCAAAGGTAAATTGACAAACTGTCACTACATGGAGATAACTTTGGGCTCAATATAGCTTCTGATTTCTTTCGGCTACCTGTCTTATCAACATCACAGTATTTGACATCACTAATTGTTATGTGTTCAATGCATTACTTACTTTCCCGACTTTATTGAAAACGTGTTCATCTTTTATATTTTTTAACTTATTTTTTGTAACCACCTTTTTTATCCAAATGAAGATTTTATATTTGTTTGTTGTTTTTTTAAAAAATGATTTTCTATCTTTTCGTTTGTGTTGTCTGCCGCGTGTCGTGGTTTTTGTGTTTTATATATTTGTGTGGTAGATATTTGTGTTTTGTATATTTGTATAGTAGATATTTGTGTTTTATATATTTATGTAGTAGATATTTGCGTTGTATATATTTGTGTAATGTATACTTGTATTGCTGATATTTATGTTGTAGACATATGTGCTGTAGATATTTATGTTGTAGATATTTGTGCTGTGTAATAGATTGGAGATTTATCATTCTTGATTATATTAAACTTTATATTTAGAATCATTGCAACACAGCACATTTATAGTCAACTACATTAATCATCACAGACTATTCTCAATCATAATACATAATCAGGTTTATTGATCTTTAACTTGACACGTGATATATAACAGCGGAAGTACTTCTCTTAGAATTGCTGCTCTTTAATTCTGACATTCAAGAGGCTAGCGCCGAATATTTATTGAAATGTCCACAAGTGCATATTTTGAAAATCTCTCTCACACAACTTACTTAAGACTTTGTTCTCTGAAGCACAACTTGAAGCACACATAGAAACACTTTCACAACTAAATGTTCTCTATGTTCTAATTCACTTGTTCTGGTTCTGTCTATTGCTCAACTCCTATGTCATTGCTATCTTTTCCTATGTTCTCTACTCTAAGCTTGACTAGTCCACATTTATGATTCTTGACTAACTCGGTTTACTACTACTCTCAAGTCTCAAGGAACACCTTAATAACTTCTCAACTAACTTAAAACTGAAAACTACTGTCTAACTGATTGCCTTTGGTAGCTCTTCGTGACTAGCCTGTCTTCTTTCTAACTGTTTACTTATCATGCGTACTTATGTTTTTTTTATATTAAAGACTCATTTACCACGCTATATGTCCACGACAATCAGCGTCCAATGGTTTTGTGACGAAGCCGTTGCGAGAGACAACAATTTGCAACCTCTCCGACCAATCACAGTCCACAGTCCTGAATCACAGCTGACCTATGTCTCAGACTTGACAAAACAAGCTGTTTATGACTCCGAAGTAACCTCTGGTCAGCTTGACCTCTCTTGAGTTTCAAAATAATCACCTTTATTTTAGGACTTTGGGTCTGTCCTGGAAGTTGTTAATCGACCTATTTACCTGACGGGTCAGGCCATGTGTTGCCTAACACTTTAACAACTACTATAACATTTCCATTCTCCCTTATCAGTGTATGACTATTACATTTCCTTCATCCCCACATATAACATCCACTAACAACTAGGAGAACTTCCATTTGCACAACTTCCCATTGCCTTTAAATTGTTTACGTACTGTCACTAACTACTGGCGAGTCACTAACTATTGGCGTCTGTTATACCACTGTTATAAGCTGCTAAGAAATGGGTACCGGCCGAGTTACCTGACCCATGCTTTCATTCACCTATACTGTTACATGCCGTTGGTATTTGTGTTATACAGGGTGTTTCTAAAGTCGCAGTGCAGTGAATTTCTACTCTCGGAAGAAAAACGTCACCAGAAATGCGGTTAACTAATGCGTCACACAAATTGTAAAATAAATGGTATTATTCAAATATACTTGACTGCTATCGGCGAGCTTATAATGGGTAATGTTGGTATTAACACAATAAAGTTGTGCCTAAAGCATATGTTGAAAATGTCCACCACGGGCCTCAAGACATGTCGTGATTCGTCTTTCCATATTTGCGAAAACCTTCAGAATAATGTCTGGTGATATTTGTTTAATCTTGTCTACTATTTCAGTCTTTAGGTCATTAATTGTCTGCGGATTATTTTCATAAACTTTCCCCTTCAATGCCCCCCACAGATAATAATCTGGGGGTGTTAGATCTGGTGAACGAGCAGGCCAGATTCCACGTGAAATAATGCGATTTGCAAATATGCTTTCTAAATAATTGAGTGTTGTTGTGGCTGTGTGTGCTGTTGCCCCATCCTGCTGAAACCAGGATTCCATAATTTCCCGTTCTGTAAGGTGTGCTATGAACGGTTCCAGAATTAAAGTACGGTAACGTTCTGCATTTATTGTTTCATTAAAAAATATAGGTCCTATTATCCGCATACGACTTATAGCGCACCACACTCCGACTTTTTGATCGTAAAGCGGCACTTGATGAAATTCATGGGGGTTTTCACTGCTCCACAGCCGATTGTTCTGACTGTTCACATAACCGGATAAATGAAACCAGGCCTCATCAGTGAAAAAAGTGACGTCAAGGATGGCAGCGCCATGTTCATAAATAAAATTCTGAAACCACATGCAGTAGTTTAAACGGGATTCATAATCTCTTTCTTGGAGTTGAGACACTTCAGTTAATTTGTATGGACGATAGTGTAGTTCACTTCTTAAAACCTTGTGAACAGAACTCTTAGATATTTGCACCTGTTGAGACAAGTGGTTTAAAGATGCACTTGGACTCATTGTAATTCTGTCTTGGAGTTCCATAATTTGGTCTTGTGAAATTGAAGATCTTCCAGATCGGTGGGTGTTTCTTTAATGACTGTGCATTATTTGAAAATCTAGTTGTTCCAATTTATTTATGTAAATCACGCATCATGTACTGCTGTAGCTTGTTCCTTTTTCGGTAAAGTTAAACATATAACATCACTATTCACAAAAGGTATTCGAAATATCCACCACGTTTTAGTTGGCAAATGTTGATACGTTTTTTCATATTGTCAAAAACCTTACGCGTGTATGGGCTGTGTAACATTATTAATGTTGTTGGCGATTTAAACCTGCAGTTCATCGAGTGTGTGGGGGATTGTTTTCGTACACTTTTCCTTTCAATTCACCCCAGAGATAGTAGTCCATGGGAGTAAGATCAGGAGACCGTGCAGGCCAAATTCCGCGAGAGATTATACGATTAGCAAAAATTTCATATAAAAATTCCAGTGATTTTACAGCAGTGTGAGCAGTTGCGCCATCTTGTTGAAACCAAGCTTTTTCAATTTCTGGCTCAGAAAGTTGGGTTACGAATCGCTCCAGTATGTTAATCCTGTATCTTTCTGAATGTATTGTGTCATAGAAGAAAATTGGGCCGATTATCCGCTGACGACTCATTGCACACCACACTCCTACTTTCTGATCGTGGAGAGGCACTGGGTGCAATGCATGTGGATTTTCATCACTCCAAAGACGATCATTCTGCCTATTCACGTACCCAGACAAATGGAACCATGCTTCATATGTGAAGAAAGTGAAATCAAGGATTTCCTCACCTTCTTGGGCTAGAAAATTCTCAAACCACATACAATAATTAATTCTGGATTGGTGATCTAATTCTTTTAATTGAGGAACGACGGAAAATTTGTACGGATGTAACTTTAATTTTTTTTTCAGAACTCTATGAACAGTACTGCTTGATTTGTGTACTTGTTGAGCCAGCTTTCTTATTGATTTGCCAGGACTCATTAGAATGCTGTCCTGGATGTTGAGAGATGTTACTTCAAGAACAGATGGTCTACCAGGACGGCTAACATCATGTACACTACCGGTGTTTTGAAATTTGATTATTAAATTACTCACAGTATTTCGATGAGGCACTGGTGTATCAGGAAATCTATTCACAAATTGTTCAACAACCCCATTCGAATACTTGCCGCCGTTACGGAACACATGCTCCACTATAAATACTCTTTCTTCAATCGTTAACACCATTGTAAGCCAGATCTATCATGTAGCAGTGACGTTTAAATGAACACGTAAATGGTGCTTGAACTATTACGTCATACATAGATAAAATTTAGGTGCGTAATTATTTCAACAACAAAAAATGCACAGTCATTAAAGAGACACCCTATAGATATTTGTGTTGTAGATATTTGTGTTGTAGATATTTGTGTTGTAGATATTTCTGTTATAGATATTTCTGTTGTAGATATTTGTGTTATAGATATTTGTGTTGTAGATATTTGTGTTGTAGATATTTGTGTTGTAGATATTTGTGTTGTAGATATTTGTGTTGTAGATATTTGTGTTGTAGATATTTCTGTTATAGATATTTCTGTTGTAGATATTTGTGTTGTAGATATTTGTGTTGTAGATATTTGTGTTGTAGATATTTGTGTTGTAGATATTTCTGTTGTAGATATTTGTGTTGTAGATATTTCTGTTGTAGATATTTCTGTTGTAGATATTTCTGTTGTAGATATTTGTGTTGTAGATATTTCTGTTGTAGATATTTGTGTTGTAGACATTTGTGTTGTAGATATTTGTGTTGTAGATATTTGTGTTGTAGATATTTGTGTTGTAGATATTTCTGTTGTAGATATTTCTGTTGTAGATATTTCTGTTGTAGATATTTGTGTTTTAGACACATCATTTGCGGGCTGATCCTACTGAAGACAAGAAGCCAAGGGAGATACACACTGACAACTTTTATATTCCTCCCGTTTTAAATTGACTCCGGAGATATTTTACTATTTATGTGGAAAAGAGAGACAGTACTGCCGTTGTTCTGACCACCTGTTGAAAAAACAAATGTTTCCTTGTCGACAAAGTGGGTACCGACACAACAGTCCCTTGACACCAGAGTTGGGGGACTGGCGCTAGTGGAGTTCTGATACTCTCCTTCTGCTTTTCTTATTGTCCTATTAGATAACTTAATTTATTCCTTATTCGATATTGTTTGTGCAGTCTTGCTAATTATTTAACTTATTAATCAATCTTCTTGTTTCCTTTACATATGTCTTTTGTTTATTAAATTGCATGTATGGCCATATTTTGGGGTCTTCTTCATATTCATTGAAGATATCAGTCTTGCTATGTCCTGTGTAGATTTTTCTCACTATTATGCTCCATGCAATTATATTTATGGAGACAAATAATAATAAATGAATATTATTATAGAGGGAAACATCCGAGGCGATAATCAGTGAATCAATTCAGAGGAAGAGGTATGTTTACAGCACTCGGAAAAAATGACAAATAATCAACAACAGAAAAAAATATGGACCAAGGCAGGATCGAACCCGTACTCAGTGGCACAGCGCCTTGCCACGAAAAGCCAAACGCTAGGGAACACTGCCACTCAGCTAACTAAAAAATTAGCTTCGTAGGCAAGGTCCTTTCGCGAAGGCTTTCCCATGACTATAGCATAAGGCTGCGATCACAGCTCGGAAATATTTATTTAATTATATTTATGCTTTCTTCTTAATTTCGTTGTAATGCTTCCAATTGTCTTCATGTTGTATATTTTTCTTTGTATGTAGTCATAACATATGGATTTAATCATGGGCAATAGGACAACAGAAAAGAAAATTACTAGAGGCTGTAGAATTGTGGTTTTACAGAAGAATATTGTGAATACCATGGACAGCTAAGAAGAGTAATGAAAACGTTCTGAAAGAGACCAAAGTAAAAAGAGAGCTACTTTTCAATATTAGGAAAAAAAAACACTCATAATATGTTGGCCATTCAATTAGAAGGAAACAGCTGAAATATATTGTGACAACTGGGAAAACTGAGGAACGAAGAGATAAAGGGAAGCAAAAGAGAAAAGATACCAGACAGCTTACGAGAACGGCTTGGCAGAAGGTCAACAACAGAAATGATAAATAACTGTCGAGATCGAAAGTTGTGGAGAGACATGATCAATTGCGCCAGCAGGCATCGTACTTTATGATGATGAGTGTATTTTTGTATTCTGTTCTTAATGTCTTTATTTGTGACCTTCTACGGGTATTGTTAATCACTCAGTATTCTCTTTTTTTAAAAATAATATTGTTCTTTACCGTCCACTTATAGTTCTTCAGGTTTAGTTATTTACTTTGCATGGCTATTTGTAATGGCCTGTCATTTCTTTCTGGTTGGTTTTTCTTTGGTTTTTTTTTTCTATTATTACTTGCATGGGGTTTTGTTTTGCCGATGATACCATCGCAGTTGCGTATTATTTGCTGTGCACACCAGTTTGTGTAGGTCTGTTTACGATTTGATGTGCATCGATATTAACGTACTCCGGTAGTTTTCTTGTCAATTATATTTGTTGTGGCCAGTGGTAGATTGTATAAGCACTGATATTTGGTGGTACGTGTTCAGTCGAGTTAATGAGCGTTAGGTTTTGTTGTGGCCAGTGGTAGATTGTATAAGCACTGATATTTGGTGGTACGTGTTCAGTCGAGTTAATGAGCGTTAGGTTTTGTTGTGGCCAGTGGTAGATTGTATAAGCACTGATATTTGGTGGTACGTGTTCAGTCGAGTTAATGAGCGTTAGGTTTTGTTGTGGCCAGTGGTAGATTGTATAAGCACTGATATTTGGTGGTACGTGTTCAGTCGAGTTAATGAGCGTTAGGTTTTGTTGTGGCCAGTGGTAGATTGTATAAGCACTGATATTTGGTGGTACGTGTTCAGTCGAGTTAATGAGCGTTAGGTTTTGTTGTGGCCAGTGGTAGATTGTATAAGCACTGATATTTGGTGGTACGTGTTCAGTCGAGTTAATGAGCGTTAGGTTTTGTTGTGGCCAGTGGTAGATTGTATAAGCACTGATATTTGGTGGTACGTGTTCAGTCGAGTTAATGAGCGTTAGGTTTTGTTGTGGCCAGTGGTAGATTGTATAAGCACTGATATTTGGTGGTACGTGTTCAGTCGAGTTAATGAGCGTTAGGTTTTGTTGTGGCCAGTGGTAGATTGTATAAGCACTGATATTTGGTGGTACGTGTTCAGTCGAGTTAATGAGCGTTAGGTTTTGTTGTGGCCAGTGGTAGATTGTATAAGCACTGATATTTGGTGGTACGTGTTCAGTCGAGTTAATGAGCGTTAGGTTTTGTTGTGGCCAGTGGTAGATTGTATAAGCACTGATATTTGGTGGTACGTGTTCAGTCGAGTTAATGAGCGTTAGGTTTTGTTGTGGCCAGTGGTAGATTGTATAAGCACTGATATTTGGTGGTACGTGTTCAGTCGAGTTAATGAGCGTTAGGTTTTGTTGTGGCCAGTGGTAGATTGCATAAGCACTGATATTTGGTGGTACGTGTTCAGTCGAGTTAATGAGCGTTAGGTTTTGTTGTGGCCAGTGGTAGATTGCATAAGCACTGATATTTGGTGGTACGTGTTCAGCCGAGTTAATGAGCGTTACTTGTTGTTGTCATGAGCAACAAGAAAGGTCTCAGTCTCAATAGTAAGATAACAGAAGTAATGGTCATACCAAAGAAACAATCATCGCCATCATGCAGCATTAAACCCACCCGACTGGGCTACCGACGGACGGACAACCCGTGTTCGATTCCAGCTGGAAGTAGAGTGATTTGTACTCGTGGATGAAAACAAGACACCGCCCCACCACCCCGGTCGATCAAGCCGCTGGCAGAGTTGGGTACCAGGGTAGTACTCTGGAAAGGTGAGGATTGCCGCCTAGCATCATGAGTTTCGAGCCACTAAGGCTCGCTCTACCTATTCTCGTTATTAAGAATACGTTTTGTTAATTGTTTATTTTTTAGCCTTGAAATTCTTTAACCTTGTGTTTTGGATTTCATATTTAAGAATTTGTATCCATTTTTTTTACTGAATTTAATTTCTTTCTTTAAAAAAACATAAAACCTCCACTCTCCATTAATTCAATAACATGTCTCTGGACATTCTTACGTTGTGGATGTTTTATTTTAATTTGAAGTAAATTAATTTATATATATTTTTTAAAGCGATGCAATCTTGTCGTTCCCCTCAATGATCACTTGTTTCTGCTGTTGCTCCTTTTTATCGATGTCTTACGTTATCATTATGTTTTCCATAAGTTTACCAACGTGTTACTTTTTTCTATTTTCTTTCTAAATGAAGCAATTCTCTCTCCCTCTTCCTTCTATCCACTCTCTCCTTTACAATATCTCTCCCTCACTCTCCTTCCCACTCTCTCTCCTTTCCCACTCCCTGTCACCTTTCCACCCTCTCTCTCTCCTTCTCACTCTCTCATTTCCACTTTTTCTCCTTTCCTCTATCTCCCTCTCTCTCATTCTCTCTCACTCTCTTTCCTTACTCTCTCTTTTCCACTCTCTCTACTTCCCGCTCTCCCTCTCTCTCTCTCTCCACCTCTCTCTTCATGTATCTTCATCTCTCTCTCCTTTCCACTCTATCTCCCTCTTTTATCCTTCTCTCTCCTTTCTCTCTCTCTCATTTCCACTCTACCCCAATATTCTCTCTTCTTCCACTCTCACCCGAATTACTTCAAAATGACTTAAAATTTCCCCAACCCAGGTTATATAAGAAAGACAATTATACACCAGCCTCCATCAGGTCATAGCGCCATCTGCGGCAACTAAAGTTCCAAACCATTTCACGAGTTTAAAAATACACAGCGACTTACGTAACGCATTAAGAGTGACGTCAATGATGGTGAACTCAATCTAAAGCGGATATAAACGGTGATTAGTCTAAAAAACATTTCAATCACATCTGCTTCTGGCTTGTAGATGTATAATTTAGTAATTTGTGTAAACGTTTGAAATAATTTGTAGAAAGTCTACTTTAATGGATGGCTTTGTTTAATGTTCTATTTTATTTAATGATTGGTTAATTCTATGTAAAATAATTGATTGATGATTTTTGTGAGTGTATGTGTATTTGTAATAACATATTGATTGTGCACGGGTAGGCTATGTTTATGTACATTATTGAACAGATTTGCTTTTATATTTATTGAAACTTGATGCTTTTGGCCCAACGTTTTTCAGTTTTCATTCAGAGTTTTCTCACCTCTTATTTTTCTACTACTACTGTTACTGCTACTACTACTGTTACTGCTACTACTACTGTTACTACTACTACTACTACTGTTACTGCTACTACTACTGTTACTACTACTACTACTGTTACTGCTACTACTACTGTTACTGCTACTACTACTGTTACTGCTACTACTACTACTACTACGTTTACTGCTACTACTAATGTTACTGCTACTACTAGTGTTACAAATACTACTAATGTTACTGCTACTACTACTGTTACTACTACTACTACTGTTACTGCTACTACTACTGTTACTGCTACTACTACTACGTTTACTGCTACTACTATTGTTACTGCTACTACTACTGTTACTGCTACTGTTACTGCTACTGCTACTGTTACTGCTACTACTACTACTGTTACTACTACTACTACTGTTACTGCTACTACTACTGTTACTGCTTCTGCTACTGCTACTACTACTACTGTTACTATTACTACTACTGTTACTACTACTACTACTGGTACTGCTACTTATACTACTGTTACTGCTACTTATACTACTGTTACTGCTACTGCTACTGTTACTACTACTACTACTACTACTACTACTGTTACTACTACTACTACTGTTACTACTACTACTGCTACTACTGTTACTACTACTACTGTTATTGCTACTACTACTGTTACTGCTACTACTACTACGTTTACTGCTACTACTATTGTAACTGCTACTACTACTGTTACTGCTACTGTTACTGTTACTGCTACTACTACTGTTACTGCTACTACTACTACTGTTACTACTACTGTTACTGCTACTACTCTTATTACTGCTACTACTACTGTTACTGCTTCTACTACTACTACTACTACTACTATTACTGTTACAACTACTACTACTGTTACTACTACTGTTACTACTACTACTGTTACTGCTACTACTACTACTGTTACTGCTACAGCTGCTGTTACTACTACTACTACTACTGTTACTACTACTACTACTGTTACTACTACTACTACTGTTACTACTACTACTGCTACTACTGTTACTACTACTACTACTGTTACTGCTACTACTATTGTTACTACTACTACTACTATCACTACTATTATTACTACTCTTATTACTACTACTATTACTACTACCACCACTGCTACTACTCTTATTACTTCTACTATTACTACTACCACCACTGCTACTACTCTTATTACTTCTACTATCACTACTACCACTACTGCTACTACTATTATTACTACTCTTATTACTACTACTATTACTATTACTACTACTACCACTGCTACTACTATTATTACTACTACCTTTGTTGCCGTACTACTACTAACATTAATCATCCGTTTTCTTTTACTACATTACCACAATTATAGAAACATGCAGAAGTCATCCAATGATTCTTCGGATTCACTAAGTATGAAATAGTTACAGAAAATGATTGGCATTACAGTAATAGAAAGAACAAATAAACGCTTAACCCCAACAGCGAAAGGACAAAAGTAGTGGCTGCAATAAAGAAAAATACGTGCACTAAATGTATAATTAGAGTAAGTGGGACAGTGTTAAAACAGGTCAATAGGGTTAAATGCCTGGGAGCGAGGTAAACCATGTACTACAGATGTATAACAGAAGTGAGATGCAGAATAACTCAAGGAAATGAGGCATTACAGAAATTAGGAACATATTATGTCATCCACTTTTGTAAATGGAAATAAGACAGAGTTCTTCAGTGTTATGTGGAACCAGTCTTGGTGTATACATATGAATCATGGACAACAGGCATAGGAACCATATTTGTGGCGTTATTTACTAGTCACCAACGCTTGCTACAGACTCGCAACGTCTTGTTCCCGAATGGCTCGGATATCCAGGAAGGCTTTACGTGCATTCATATACATTTATTGAAATTTTTTTACATTTGTATTATTTGTTTTATTTTATTGTTCTTCTATTTATTTATTTACACAAACATTTATATACTGATATACACCATCATCTGTCAACATTGTTGCTAAAAATATATTGGTCAAAACGGTGAACACCTGGGGGGGGGGCGGGGGTGGAGGGAAGAGGGGTGTTGAATATGTGAACACTTACATAACATCAAATATTATATTGGCACTTCTGTCTCCTCCCATTTCAGATCGCCAGGACATAATACCTCTGATGACTTCTGTGTTACTACTATCATCCCTTATACTCTGATGACTTCCGTGTTACTGACATCATCTCTTGATCCTCTGGTACCCATAGTCGTTTCACATTGGAGAACCGACCCATAGCCCACTTTGGTACTCTCCAAGCGAGAGGTTAAACTTTTTTCCCTCTGTTCTTTAATCTCTGATCTCCTCACCATTTCTTTCATGTGTTCCCTAATTCTTCTGCGTTATCTTTATTACCTCTCTTACCCTTTTCCACTCCCACTCTTACTACCCCTATCTCTTTAACGCTTCTCGTTTTCTTCATACCCTATGTGAGACCTCCTTTCATTTTTTTCAAATTTTTCTTTGTTTCGTTCCTTTGGTCTAATTAAATCCTACCTGCCCTATTGTCTATTAATCTTTTAACTAGACTATACGTAAATCCTGGCAAACTTCTTTTCCGTATTTTTATCGGCTGTGTTGTGTGTTCTAGCTTGGATTTGTGTGTTGAATGTGTGTAGTGTGTTTGTTATACCTGATGAAGGCTTTTGCCGAAACGTTTAAGTTTGATTTGTCTTTTTGCTAGTTTAGCTGCTCAATATCATTTCACTATTGTGTTTTACAGACGAATGTTGAGAATACCATGGGCGGTTAAGGCGAGTAATCAAGATGCTCTCGAAGGTGGTCAAAACAAAAAGAAAACACATTTCCAGCAACAGAAAAACAACAATTCTCGTTTTGGGTCACGTGATGAGAAGAAAACTATTGAAATATTTTGTGACAACCGGAAAACTTGAGGAATGGAGTGCTAGAGAGAAACAGGGAGAAAGAACATTTGACAGTTTAAGAGTATGGTTCAGTAGTAAGCTAGTAACAGAATTGATAAAAGGTTGCTGAGGTACAGAAGGTATAAAGTTGTGGAGAGACATGATCATCTGCGCCAGCAAGCATGGTATTTGATGTTCTTGATGATGATACTACAACAACAACTACTACTACTAATATTACTGCTGCTGCTGCTGATGCTGCCACTTCTACTATTACTACCACCACTACTACTACAATTACTACTACTGCCACTGCTGCTGCTATTATTATCTGTACTACTACTGTTACAAGTAAATTTGTTTCTACTAATACTACCACAATATTTGTTTTCTGAAATAATGTTTACACTTTTTATACTACTTCTGCTACTACTATGTCTACTACTAAAACAAACTACTACTATATCTACCACTACAACAAACTACTACTATATCTACTACTACAACAAACTACTACTATATCTACCACTACAACAAACTACTACTATATCTACCACTACAACAAAGTACTACTATATCTACTACTACAACAAACTACTACTATATCTACCACTACAACAAAGTACTACTATATCTACTACTACAACAAACTACTACTACTATATTTACTACTACAACAAATTACTACTACTATATCTACTACTGCAACAAACTACTACTACTACTATATCTACTACTGCAAAAAACTACTACTACTGCTATATCTACCACTACAACAAACTACTACTACTACTACGTCTACTACTACAACAAACTACTACTACTATTACTATATCTAGTACTGCAACAAACTACTACTACTACTATATCTACCACTACAACAAACTACTACTATATCTACTACTACAACAAACTACTACTATATCTACTACTGCAACAAACTACTACTACTGCTATATCTACCACTACAACAAACTACTACTACTACTACGTCTACTACTACAACAAACTACTACTACTACTACTATATCTACTACTGCAAAAAACTACTACTACTACTATATCTACCACTACAACAAACTACTATAGTTCGTTCACAAATTCGTGCCCACAGAGTTGATCAATTATTTCGGAAACTGTTTGATGAATTTCTGTAATTCTTTTTTCATGAAATCTTATTTTTTCACCGACCTTCAGATTTTATAACATTTAAATACAAAGGTAGTCTAAATTTTGCACAAATTGTTTTTTGTTATATAATTTTAGGAAAATATCAATCCGCGTGTTCTAAACATTAGATTTTACTGTAAATTATGTTAATTTTCTAACAATGCAAGCCAAAGGCGTATCCGTATTACATTAAATAGGGTAAAATTTTTCATTGATTTTATATTTTCTTCATAGAGATAGGTAACTTCCTTGCTTGACCGTCGCCTCCGCAGAATCAAAGTTCTGTCCTATCCATCGATTGGAAGACTTTCTATCTATATTTAGAGCTGCCCGTGTTCTGTTTTCTAGTTTTGTTATTATCGTAATATAACAGACCCCTTTTAGTTTCCTTGCAAAAGTACATGTACAATAACACAGTTACCTGTCGCGTAGTGATGAATTTACACTTTAAACTCTTCATGGTTTGAAAAATCAAGTAGTCACTTCACAACAGCTTACAAATTATCACACATACAGGAATATTCATTAATAGTAAATATTTTGTCAAAATACACCTCTGGAATTTCTACTACTACAAAAATCTACTATTATTACTTCTATTTCTACTACTACAAAAATCTACTATTATTACTTCTATTTCTACTACTACAAAAATCTACTATTATTACTTCTATTTCTACTACTACAAAAATCTACTATTATTACTTCTATTTCTACTACTACAAAAATCTACTATTATTACTTCTGTTTCTACTACTACAAAAATCTACTATTATTACTTCTATTTCTACTACTACAAAAATCTACTATTATTACTTCTATTTCTACTACTACAAAAATCTACTATTATTACTTCTGTTTCTACTACTACAAAAATCTACTATTATTACTTCTATTTCTACTACTACAAAAATCTACTATTATTACTTCTATTTCTACTACTACAAAAATCTACTATTATTACTTCTATTTCTACTACTATAAAAATCTACTATTATTACTTCTATTTCTACTACTACAAAAATCTACTATTATTTATTCTATTTCTACTACTACAAAAATCTACTATTATTACTTCTATTACTACTATTACAACAAATTACTTCTTCTTTCCTTCCTCATTCGCCTTTCAGCGTCCAGGGGAGATGTAATTTGTGATCTTTTGCTCTTCTGTTCGCCTCGGCTGATGTTATGTTTTCTAGTGCTTCTAATATTCCATCCAACCATGCGTTTTTGTAGTCGACCATTGGGTCTGGTTTTCTCACAACGTTTGTTGAATGCTCGTTGTGTTGTGTTTTGATATTTCTACCTTGCCACGTGGCCAAACCATTTGATCTGTTGTTTCTTTATATATTCTATGGCGTGGGCTATTCCTAACTATTTTCTCAGTTCTTCATTTCTGATCTCTTCTCTCAGATTATTACTAATTACTACAACTACTATTACAACTACTACAACAAACTACTACTACCATTACAAATAAAACGTTATATACCAATATTACTGGAGAATTTGTTTTATTTATAACGTTTCTATTTGTTTACTACTACTACTCTTACTCTTAATACTACTACCACCACCACTACTACTACTACTACTACTACTACTACTACTACTACTACTACTACTACTACTACTACTTTCATTGCTGCACGAGACTGCCAGGGGCCACAGTGGCAGCAGCAAAAGTCCCATAATATACAGACGACGATTAAGGCCCCTATAGAGTGTTATCGCCCCTCGTTATGTAGATTTTGCCACGCGATACCACCAAGTTGATATCATATCAAAATGAGAGACATGAACATGAAGCTCAGTGTACTCTGTTGCAACAATGATAACAACATACTAATCAATATTATTTAATAGCTCAGACAGTATTTCTATGGCTTTCATTATTTAACGCGTGTGTGGTGCTTATATCTTCGTGTTGCATGTGCAAATATGTCATTTAATATCGGATTGGATTGTTAGAGATAGTTTTCTCAAACGTGTTATCATTTTTAGATAAAATCGATACACGTTTTCTAAATGATCACGAAATCATATTTTTAAGGGTTGATCGATTGATAGCAAAAATGTCCACTGTATAGGAGAAGAAGACACTGCGTATAAGTCAGAACATGACGAGAGATAAATCAATTACGCGGCAAACCAGAAAATGTGGAATCTCAAGCCTCCGCTCGTTTTTATGTGTTTTGTTTTAGTGTGGTGGTTTTCAGTTATGTGTTCAGCGCACCCACCAAAGACCAGCAGGCGGTCGCCAGAAAACATCTTATTAGTTCAAAAATAAATGGGAGAAACACTGGCATCAACCTTTTCTTTCTGTCCAACAATGAACTAAATCAACTATTTCTACTTGTCAAACAATGAACTAACTCAACTGTTTCTATTTGTCCAACAATGTACTAACTCAAACCGTTTCACTTTGTCCAACAATGAACTAACAAACCTTTTCTCTTTGTCCAAC
Organism: Megaustenia siamemsis; assembly: GCA_032433765.1. Lineage (NCBI taxonomy): Eukaryota > Metazoa > Mollusca > Gastropoda > Stylommatophora > Ariophantidae > Megaustenia > Megaustenia siamemsis. The sequence continues at coordinate 9,549,460 of JAVIAB010000160.1, forward strand.
AATGAACTAACATAACTGTTTCTACTTGCCCAACAATGAACTAACATAACTGTTTCTACTTGTCCAACAATGAACTAACTCAACTGTTTCTACTTGTCCAACAATGAACTAACTCAAACCGTTTCACTTTGTCCAACAATGAACTAACAAACCTTTTCTCTTTGTCCAACAATGAACTAACATAACTGTTTCTACTTGTCCAACAATGAACTAACATAACTGTTTCTACTTGTCCAACAATGAACTAACTCAACTGTTTCTACTTGTCCAACAATGAACTAACTCAACCGTTTCTACTTGTCCAACAATGAACTAACTCAACTGTTTCTACTTGTCCAACAATGAACTAACTCAACTGTTTCTACTTGTCCAACAATGAACTGACTCAACTGTTTCTACTTGTCCAACAATGAACTAACTTAACTGTTTCTACTTGTCCATCAATGAACTAACTTAACTGTTTCTACTTGTCCAACAATGAACTAACACAATTGTTTCTACTTGTCCAACAATGAACTAACTTAACTGTTTCTACTTGTCCAACAATGAACTAACACAATTGTTTCTACTTGTCCAACAATGAACTAACTCAACTGTTTCTACTTGTCCAACAATGAACAAACTCAACTGTTTCTACTTGTCCAACAATGAACTAACTCAACTTTTTCTACTTGTCCAACAATGAACTAACTCAACTGTTTCTACTTGTCCAACAATGAACTAACTCAACTGTTTCTACTTGTCCAACAATGAAATAACTCAACTGTTTCTACTTGTCCAACAATGAACTAACTCAACTGTTTCTACTTGTCCAACAATGAACTAACACAATTGTTTCTACTTGTCCAACAAGGAACTATCTCAACTGTTTCTACTTGTCCAACAATGAACTAACTCAACTGTTTCTACTTGTCCAACAATGAACTAACTCAACTGTTTCTACTTGTCCAACAATGAACTAACTCAACTGTTTCTACTTGTCCAACAATGAACTATCTTAACTGTTTCTACTTGTCCAACAATGAACTAACTCAACCGTTTCTACTTGTCCAACAATGAACTAACTCAACTGTTTCTACTTGTCCAACAATGAACTAACTCAACTGTTTCTACTTGTCCGACAATGAACTAACTCAACTGTTTCTACTTGTCCATCAATGAACTAACACAATTGTTTCTACTTGTCCAACAATGAACTAACTCAACTGTTTCTACTTGTCCAACAATGAACTAACTCAACTGTTTCTACTTGTCCAACAATGAACTAACTCAACTGTTTCTACTTGTCCAACAATGAACTAACTCAACTGTTTCTACTTGTCCAACAATTAACTAACTCAACTGTTTCTACTTGTCCAACAATGAACTAACTCAAATGTTTCTCTTTGCCCAACATTGAACTAACAAGAACAACTTAAGCGGACAGAAAAATAACCGACAAATGGCAACCGAATTTATTTAAGAAACAGTAAAAACTAATATACAATCTAACTATTCTAATGTGCCAAAATAAAATATAATAATCAAAAGTGAATGATATAATTTTTGAAGTGCGGAGAATAACGAGACGGAAACGACAGTAAGGATGAAGAAATTAACGGTTTCTTACATAATAGACTCAATGAGACAGATCTCACCGCTAGACAAATGATGATGCTAGAAATAGTCAACTGTGATGTTGATAGAGACAGTAAATAATGTAGCAATTACTGGAGGCGTGACTGAAGTAGATCGCTTCATCAAAGTAGTCAGTACATTAGCCATGTGTGCTGAAGATCAAACAAGAACAATATTCCATGTTTTGTTCGTTCGTTCGCTTGCCTTCACCGGATGACTGACGGATCACACGTCTTCATCATCCGCCCTTAAAAATATATTACGTAGGCGTGTCTGTGTGGTGTTGTGGTTTGCAGTAAAACTATTATATTTGCGCCATTCGACCCGACACTTCCGACTTCAGCCCGTCGATGTTTTGTGTCTTCAATTGCTAAAGTTTGATCTAATCTTTTTTCTCCTGCTGTGTCTACACGATGTCTACTGCTCATCGCTTCCAGCTTTTATAGTTTTACATGGTCGTAAGTACGTTGGGTTGCAATTTGCAGCAAAACTGAGTTATCATTGTCGTGCGACCCGATGCATTCGACTTCTCTGAGCGCTTCTGGTATTAGATTTACCTTCCCTCTTCGATTCCTGCTCTCTTGGTCATTTTTGTTAGTTCATCTGTAGAGGTACATGGTGATACTGCAATAAGGTCACGGTCTACTTTAGTTCACTTATTCTGACTCAAACATTCAGTTATGACAATCTTCATCCCAACGTTCTGCTACCAATGTCAGTCCTTGACCCTAGATGCAAGAACAATAACAAAAATAACCTCTACTGAGATGAAATGTGTTAGACGAATGGCAGGAAACAGTCTGAGAGATAATATCAGAAATGAAGAACTGAGAAAAAACCTAGGAACACCCCCCCCCTCACCCCACCCCAGATTTCTTTTCTCTCTCTCTCTCCCAAAGAATATATAAAGAAACAGCAGATAAAGTGGTTTGGTCACGTGATAATGCAAATAGATCAAGCCACAACACAACGGGTCTTCAATAAACGTTGCGAGAACATCAGAGGCCCAAGGGCAGGCCATGAAGAAGATAGATTGACGTAATATTAAAAACACTAGGAAACATAACAGCAGCAAAGGCAAACAGAAGAGAGAGCAAAAGGCCGCAAATTATATCTCCCCTCGACGCTGAAAGGCAGATGAGAAAGGAAAGAAGAAGTTATTAGCAGAATTCTCTAGTACACAAGCATCATACGGCCGACCCTTCCAGACGAACAATAAGTATAATGCACATCAGACGTGAATTAGAGCGACTATAGTTAATAGGGCATCAGTATTCTTACATGGCTTCTAACTTTCCCATACGATTTGCTTCCCAGCCACCTCTATAACAGAAAGCGAACTACGCCCCTGATCACTTGTACAGGGCTGCTCTCAGTTATTGCACACACCTGAACGTAGCGTAGTGGTAAGGTGATTTCTTTTTCTACCTTTCAGTTCCCTGTGGAGCATAGGTCTTCAACAAACAGTTTCCAAGCTGTTCTGTTTCCTGCCATTCTTTTAAGATCGTTCCACATCTTCCCCATCATGTTCATCTCTACCTCTATCTGTCTTCTCTAAGAATTCCTTGGTCTTCCTCTTTGTCTTTTTCCCTGAAGATTTCAAAAAAGGGCCGTTGTGTAATACTCTTAGTTGGCTTCCGCAGTGTGTGTCCTATCCAGCGACATCGTCTTCGCTGTATCTCATTATCCATTGGTATTTGACTGGTACATTTCCATAATTCTATATTAGTGATTTTGTCCTGCCATTTCCATCCTTTTATTCTGCGTAAGCATCCATTAATAAAAGTCTGTATCTGCATGATTGTAATTTTAGTAAGTTGATATACTCTTTTTGTAACCGGCAGCACAAAAATTGGCTTGTAGGAAATCACGTTTTGGTAGTTACTTGATGCTCTCTCTACATCTTGATATCGTCTTTTTTATTTAAAAAAAACGAGTCTTCCTCTTACAAGACAAATGCTATTTCACACAATATTTTACCAGTAAAAAACTATCTTTACGACACATAGTACCATTGCTGGTGTATGTCGGGAGGGGGGGGGGGGGCAACGATAGAACCCGAGGGATAAAGGCCGCTTGGTCAAGCAGTCGCCGCGACGTGTGAGACTCAGGACTTTCATTTCACCCCCGAAGGGATTTGCCATATAGATTTTGCCATTAATAGAAAAATATTCATCTTTTTAAATTATTCACACATTTTTTCACAAAGTGTTATATTTTCATCATTTACTAAATTTAAAAAAAAAATGTACCATTTGCTTTCTCATGAACGTCTATAAATTTAAAATTAAAAACATCCATGAAAGTTCAATTTATCGATTTAGCGATACGATAACTTCTACAGGGTGAAATAAATCTATACACAAATATAGGTTGTACAAATGTTCTACCAATAACCAGCAATGAACTTTAACGAGCTGATCTAATGTAATCTTTGATTTGTATTTTTCTCTTTGTTTTCGTTCTCCTCTGTCGAAGTTTTAACACAGTGTTATCGCTTCTAATGAAGAACTAATCACCAAGTAACTTCTATTTAATTGTCAAAAAGCTTCGACAAATTGTTCTATTTTACCATTAAACAATTTCTACAAATTGTTCTATTTTACTATGAAGCAGCCTCTACAAATTGTTCTATTTTACCATGAAGCAGATTCTACAAATTGTTCTATTTTACCATGAAGCAGCCTGTACAAATTGTTCTATTTTACCATGAAGCAGATTCTACAAATTGTTCTATTTTACCATGGAACAGCTTCTACAAATTGTTCTATTTTACCATTAAGTAATTTCTACAAATTGTTCTATTTTACCATGGAACAGCATCTACAAATTATTCTTTGTGAGCATAAATCAAGAAATGATGCAAATTAATTGTCTGACATTTTTATCCCTGATGTTTTTATTTAAGCCGAGACATCGACATATGAAAATACATCGATTTCCTACTTACACCCAGACGGGAGGAAAGAATCAATGTTGCCTGTTAGTCTGTTTTATTTAACTTAAGTTTAACTTACAAATGTAATTTCCCCCTTTCTACCCTCCTGTAATGCTAACGAAAGGTTTACCAGTAGCTCTTCCAGTCTTACTTTTCAATTATTCATCTCTTGTCTGTATCCTAATTCTGTTTTTGATCGAGGGTTCATTATTATTATACGTATTCCTTTTATTGTTTTTACTTTAGTTGTCGCTGCAATTCTTATTGTTATTATGATTGTTATTCTACTTTGTATTTTGCTCACACGTTAACTAGCAGTTAGATGCAAATATAGTGACGTTAGGGCGGGTTCATGTTCATGGTGGAGGCATTATTTACCTCCTCGATTGCAATGGTGGAACCGCGATAACTCAGTGGCTAGTGAAATGGACTACTAAGGACATGAGGTCGGGTTCGATCCTGATCAACGGCTTCCAGGTTCACCCAGCCTTATATTTTTTTTTATGACCCACCTGATTTTTTTCTATGAAAACAAAGCGGCACTGGCCTAATACCGACCACATTACTCCAAAAATAATGTGATGAAGTCTGTACAAATGATGGTCACTAACACCGTATACGCCACTTGGCGAGACGGACTCTAGACTTGACTTTTACTCTGGCAATGAACGGTTGATTGGAGGCCGATACGCCAGTGTCGTAAAACAGCTATTGTTACCGAAACGGAAAGTCTAATCCACGATTATAATTTTGAAAACAAATGTCTACCTAGGATCTTAAGTATAAGCCGGAAAAAAATACATTTGAAACGAACAGAATCAAAACAAAAATACGTGTCGAGCTTTATAAGAAGACGCCATAAAATATATATCGATATTGAATGAAGAAAGACTTCCCCATCAGGCATTCATGTGGAGACCTGGCCATGGATAGTGAAGTTTATAAGTATTCTGAGGCTGTAAAAGTGACTTCTTCTTCTTCTTCTTCTTTCCTTCCTCATCTGCCTTTCAGCGTCGAGGGGAGATATAATTTGCGGTCTTTTGCTCTTCTGTTCGCCTCTGCTGCTGTTATGTTTCCTAGTGCTTCTAATATTCCATCGATCCATCTTTTTCGTGGTCGACCCTTGGGTCTGTTGTTCTCACAACGTTTGTTGAAGGCTCGTTGTGTTGTGTTTTGTTCTTTCTGCCTTGTCACGTGACCAAACCATTTTATCTGTTGTTTCGTTGCTACTTTGATCTCCATATTCTATGTATTTCTCTGAGCATAAATACAGTAAAAGTGACTACAAATCTGAATTCAGAGAGAGTTGAAGTCAAATTGAGCTGCAGTGAAAGTTGTGTTACTTTATTTGTTAACTTTAACTGCACGTTCCCTGAAGACAGGTTGTTCCCTGAAGAGCGGTTGTTCCCTGAAGAGCGGTTGTTCCCTGAAGAGCGGTTGTTCCCTGAAGAGCGGTTGTTCCCTGAAATGTTGAGCATGTCTTCATAGAGCTTACCGCTGTAGCCATACACTATGTCACCGTCAGATGACAAGAAGTTCTGTGACGCTTAATTCTTCTCTTCTCTACGATATTGTTTTGATTGCCGAGGAGGCGATCTGAGCACCTATGGACTTGTCCGGAGTGCAGTGATGATAGCCCACAAGTGACTTAGTAACTTAATCGTTTTACTTTATGTGGCGCTCTCCACACGATTTTGTTTATTCTGCTTCTTGAAGATCATTTTACAGCATGTTTGAAGCCGTGACAAACACGTTCCTATCGTGGACATACTCAGGAACTGCCTGCAATTGTCGCTTGTCTATTATTCTGATATCCCACTATCAATCTCATTTCCTTCTTCTTTTTTCTTCTTCTCATCCTCCTCTCTTTTCTCATTTCATTTTCATGCTTCGAGGGGAGATACAAATTGCATTCTCTTGCTCTTCTGTTCGCTGGTGTTGCTGTTATGTTTCATAGTGTTTCTAATACTCCATTATTCCATCTATTTCATAGTCTTGCCTGCGTTCGCCCGACGACTAGAGGCACCTACCTCTTCATCATCCGCCCTTAAAAGGACGTTAAGTGGGCGTGTCTGCGTTGTGTTGTGGTTTGCAGTATAACTGTGATATTTGCGCCTTTCGGCCCAACACATCCGACTTCATCACGGGTCGGCCCTTGGATCTTGTGTTCTCGAACGTTTATTGAAGGGTCGCTGGGTTTTTTTTGCGCTGTTTTTGCTTTATCCCATAGCCAACCCATTGTATCTGTTGTTTCTTTATGTATTCGGTGGTGGGAATTATCCCTAGCTTTTTTCTCAGTTCGTCATTTCTGATTTTATTTCTCTGGTTATTTCCTGTCATACGTCTAACACATTTCATCTCAGTGGAAGTTATTTTTTTTTTATTGTTCTCGCAACTAGGGTCCAGGACTGGCATTAGTATCACAACGCTGGAATGGTGATGTTTCTTCTCTCCCAGCATGTTTCCTTAGGTTTGATTTACTTCCGTTGGTCAACTAAGTAAGAAGGTCTCTATCGAAGGTCCCACAAGGCGGAGTATTGTCCCCAACACTCTTTTTAATTTTCATAAATGACATCGTAATGGACATTCCACCCAGAATAAACTCAGCAATATACGCAGATGATCTGGCGTTATGGGCTCGTGAGGAAAGTATGTCGGTGGCTGGACTCAGGATGCAAGATGCCCTAGGTGAACTTGAAAAATGGACGAACACTTGGTTCTTACCAATCAACGAAAACAAAACTACATATACAGTTTTCAGCCTATCAAGAAACACACTCTCTGCAAACTTAAAGATAAAAGACCATACACTCCCCATTCATGAAAACCCAACATATCTTGGCGCCACCGTGAATCGCAAAATGACTTGGAAAAATCAGAAAGACAGAGCAAGGAACAAAGCCATAAAACGAACAAATATTATGAAGAAATTGGCAGGAACGTACTGGGGGGTGGGGGGGGGGGGTGGGGTGGAGGGGTGGGCAGACAGAAATATTTTGAAAAGACTATAAGTAGGAAGAGTCAGATCAGTTCTACAGTATGGAGTCACAGCCTGGACTATGGCTTCCAAATCACACCTTAGCAAAATTAACAGAACACAGAACCAAGCTGCCCGTATCATCACTGGTGCTATGAAATCTACACCTATCAAGACTCTAGAAACAGTGACAGGTTTACAACCCTTAGATGACAGACGAGTCACTAAAGTATTGCAACAAGCGGAGAAATATAGAAGGCTCCTTAGTCACCCCATGCACCAAAGAATATCTGGTTCCGGAATTGTACGACTTAAGAGGAGCAACTTCGCTGCAATTGCCAATGAACTAACTACTGGAGACTCAGTACTTTCCCAAACAATATCGAAACCCTTGAGCCCATCTGATATGTTTCCTCATTGAAAGTATAAAATACCAGAACTTAAGGAAAATATAACAGGAATCATGAAAAAAGGCACACAATCAGACACAGAAAGAAAACACGTAGCAGAAAAACACATACACGATACCTACCCACAGGACTCTTGATCCCACATATACACCGATGGCTCTGCTACATATGCCACCAGAATTGGAGGGGGAGGTGTGTTCTTGACGCTGAATAATCAGGATGAGATCACAAAGTCAATAGCTACTGGAAAATTCTCAAACAACTTTAAAGCAGAAACTAAGGCCATCAGAGATGCTGCAGCACTGGCTACTCAAAACAAAAAAACATGCACAATAAATTGGGGGATTCTGACTGATGCACTATCAGTACTATCAGCTCTAAAAATCCCCAAGAACAATGAACTAGATGACTTGAGAACAACCCTGGACCAACTATGCAATAACTTCCAGAGAGTAGTCATTCAGTGGATACCATCACACTGTAATATACACGGGAACGAACGCGCAGACAAATTAGCTAAAGAGAGAGGGAGATTACCACAAGAGAACCATCCGCTCAGTTATGATGAAGCCAAATCCATCCTCAAGTGTTAGTTCCATGAAAAATGGAAATGAGAACACCCAAAGCATAACGAGAGTGACGGATACCACCAACTATCAAGGAGGGATCAAGTCATCATACTTCGCCTACGCACTGGCCACAATAGAATGAGAAATCACATGTTCACCAAATTCAAACTAGGTACAACCAGCCTATGCCACTGTACACTGGAAAATATGACTACAAAACATGTTCCTCAGGATTGCCCCAGTACACAGACCTGAGAAGAGCAATGTGGTCCACGCCCACCTCCCTGGAAGAGAAACTATATGGGGTAATCGATTCGCTTAAACAGACAGCTGCCTTCATGAGAGAGTCTAGAACCCTACTCTGATTGAGTCTTGATCGCATAGAGAAAGAGAGAGAGAGAGAGAGAGAGAGAAAGAGAGAGAGAAACTTGACCAAACTATCACAGACGTTTCTCTCTCGCTGACGTCTGCAGACGATAAACCTACAGGCCAACCTACTGCATCACTGAACATCTTAAACGATCTTCTGTCATCATCATGTGCCATACCGGTTGGCGTAAGCGATCATGTCCTTCCACAATCTTCTATCCACCGTGCACAGTGTTAATTCTGTTTTTGACTGTTTTCCATGCATAGCTGGTTACAACAGATCCCTTAATTCTGCTGGATTTGTTTGTTTCAACAATTGAAGTCATAATATAGCATCCACTGATGACACTTGAAGTCTTGATATAGTATCCGCTGAGAACACATCAAGTCTTGATACAGCATTCACTGAGAACACAGCAAGTCTTGATATACCATTCACTGAGAACACATCAAGTCTTGATATAGCATTCACTGAGAACACAGCAAGTCTTGATATAGCATTCACTGAGAACACAGCAAGTCTTGATATAGCATTCACTGAGAACACAGCAAGTCTTGATATAGCATTCACTGAGAACACATCAAGTCTTGATATAGCATTCACTGAGAACACATCAAGTCTTGATATAGCATTCACTGAGAACACAGCAAGTCTTGATATAGCATTCACTGAGAACACAGCAAGTCTTGATATAGCATTCACTGAGAACACTTCATTAGACTGAAGTTTGAGGTTGTACATTTTGATGATGCGGTAATGTTTTACCTGTAGCCGAGTGGTTTGTACAGAACTGCCCGTGTTGGCAATACTGATGTAACGTTACTTCAAGCTTTGTGTTGTTCAAATTGTGTTCACTTTTAAACATCAAAGCTAGTCCTAACAGCTCTATTAAAAAACCCAGGAACAGTGAGCTAGATGACCTGAGAACAACCCTAAACCAACTGTGCAATAACCTCCAGAGAATGGTCATCAAGTGAATACCATAACTCTGTAATATACAAGGAAACGAATGTGCAGACAACTAGCTAAGGGGGAAGGGAGATTACCACAAAAGAACCATCAGGTCAGCTACGGTGAAGCCAAATCCATCATCAAAGGCCAGTACCATAAAAAATGGAAACAAGAACACACAAAGTATAACGTGAGGGACGGATACCTCCAACAATCAAGGAGGGATCAAGTCATCATACTTTGACTACGCGCTGGCCACAACAGAATGAGAAACCACATGTTTACCAAACTCAAAATAGGAACTACCAGCCATTGCCACTATACCCTGAATAACATGACAACTAAACACGTTCTACAGGATTGATCGTACACAGGCCTGAAAAAGAAAATGTGGCCTACACCCACCTCCTTGGAAGAGAAACTCTACGGGGCTACAGAATCACTTAAACAGAGTCCGGAGTCCTAGTCTGAATGACATCATCATTGCAGCAGAAGAAGAAGAAGGAGAATCATGGAAAACCAGAGGCAGTGAAGTGATTAGAGTACATATGTGTTCATGAGGTAGTTCGGGTTTCAGTTCCATTCTCTAACATCCCTACCCCTTCCACCGCCCTATTAGCACAGAGCTGGGATTCCCCTTGCCTTTCAACATAACACACTAGCAGAGTTGCCTCGGCACATCACGAGGCGGGACGAGTCATTTGTCACTTTTGGATCATAGAAAACGGTTAATCAATTATAAATTAGCAAAATAAGAGAAAAAATGACTTATTATTGTTTGAATGGCGTAAATAAAAGCAAATAAACGCAGATGAATACCAGAACCAGGGAACAATTAAAATGGGGAAATTATTTTCACAACATGTCAGGTGATTATAATTAGATACTGACGTCATCACGCGATCATTGCATCCATAGATGTCCCAGTGGTTGTGTAATTCGTTACCGGAACTAGTTTTACACTGTTAATTGTGTTCAACGATGATCAATGACAACATTATCATCGTCGTCAATTGTTCAGCTCATCAAGGACATATTTCTATCAAACCTTTTTTTCGTGCCAAAAACAAAATGTGGGGTCTACACGATATATCTCTCAGCGGAGGGGTGAGAGTAAATGTCGCATGCCAGTGCTGTCAGCACGCAGTGTACGTGTGAGTAATATTATTTCACCTTCAACAGAAGTCTTCTCCTACTTCTTCTTCAGCGATCTTGGCTCATGCAGACTTGGGCTCCGGACTCTATTATGAAGGTAGCTGTCAATTCCAGTGAGAATATATTCAATAGAAGCGAACAAACATCATTGAACTTACCAATGACAGAACTGATACCCATGACATGTAGTCTTCTCCTTTCCATTCCTCTTAACCTTCAACCGCCGAGGTGAGATGTAGGTAGCTGTCTTTACTCTTTTATTGCCTTGACTAAACGACTGCTTTAATTACCTCTGCCACCTCCACTCCCAGATCAGTTTTTGTTTACACCAATGTCCATGCTTGACCACATTCCTGCCAGTTTAAAACTCTCTTCCCATGTGCTTCCCAATGTCCCTGTGTTTCTTTCCATTTCTGGCTTCTAAAGATGTCTTTCGACATATTTTGTTCACGATTTAGTTTATGTCTTGATGAAATATGTAGCAACACTGGTAACTGAACAGCAGTACAACTAATCTATGAACATACAACACAAATCACAATCTTGCTTCCCTTATATTTCTCTATGTCCTCCTCTTTGTGAACTATTCCAAGTGTTCTTCATATACTCGTCATAACATAAGGCTGTCTCTCACCTTGGAGCTTATTCAAACAAGAACAATGTGTTTCTTTGTTTTGATTCATTTCCTGTTTACCTTTAATGTTTTAATTTTTGATGGGTTCGGGTTGAGGACATTGATCAAAAGATGTGTCTACTAGGGAGGACATTGATCAACAGATGTGTGCACTAGATGGACATTGGCCAACAGATGTGTCCTATAGGGATGACATTGTTCAACAGATGTGTGCACTAGATGGACATTGGCCAACAGATGTGTCCTATAGGGAGGACATTGTTCAACAGATGTGTGCACTAGATGGACATTGATCAACAGATGTGTGCACTAGATGGACATTGACCAACAGATGTGTCTACTAGGGGGACATTGACCAACAGATGTGTCTACTAGGGGGACATTGACCAACAGATGTGTCCACTAGGCGGACATTGATCGATCAAAAGATGTGTCCACTAGGGGGACATTGATCAAAAGATGTGTCCACTAGGGGGACATTGATCAAAAGATGTGTCCACTAGGGGGACATTGATCAAAAGATGTGTCCACTAGGGGGACATTGATCGATCAAAAGATGTGTCCACTAGGAGGACATTGATCAAAAGATGTGTCCACTAGGGGGACATTGATCAAAAGATGTGTCCACTAGGGGGACATTGATCAAAAGATGTGTCCACTAGGGGGGCATTGATCAAAAGATGTGTCCACTAGGGGGACATTGATCAAAAGATGTGTCCACTAGGGGGACATTGATCAAAAGATGTGTCCACTAGGGGGACATTGATCAAAAGATGTGTCCACTAGGGGGACATTGATCAAAAGATGTGTCCACTAGGGGGACATTGATCAAAAGATGTGTCCACTAGGGGGACATTGATCAACAGATGTGTCCACTAGGGGGACATTGATCAAAAGATGTGTCCACTAGGGGGACATTGATCAAAAGATGTGCCCAATGGGGGGACATTGATCAAAAGATGTGTCCACTAGGGGGACATTGATCAACAGATGTGTCCTATAGGGATGACATTGTTCAACAGATGTGTCCACTAGGGGGACATTGATCAACAGATGTGTCCTATAGGGAGGACATTGTTCAACAGATGTGTGCACTAGATGGATATTGATCAACATATGTGTGCACTAGATGGACATTGACCAACAGATCTGTCTACTAGGGGGACATTGACCAACAGATGTGTCTACTAGAGGAACATTGACCAACAGATGTGTCCACTAGGGGGACATTGATCGATCAAAAGATGTGTCCACTAGGGGGACATTGATCAAAAGATGTGTCCTCTAGAGGGACATTGATCAAAAGATGTGTCCACTAGGGGGACATTGATCGATCAAAAGATGCGTCCACTATGGGGACATTGATCAAAAGATGTGTCCACTAGGGGGACATTGATCAAAAGATGTGTCCACTAGGGGGACATTGATCAAAAGATGTGTCCACTAGGGGGACATTGATCAAAAGATGTGTCCACTATGGGGACAATGATCAAAAGATGTGTCCACTAGGGGTACATTGATCAAAAGATGTGTCCACTAGGGGGACATTGATCAACAGATGTGTCCTATAGGGATGACATTGTTCAACAGATGTGTCCACTAGGGGGACATTGATCAACAGATGTGTCCTATAGGGAGGACATTGTTCAACAGATGTGTGCACTAGATGGATATTGATCAACAGATGTGTGCACTAGATGGACATTGACCAACAGATCTGTCTACTAGGGGGACATTGACCAACAGATGTGTCTACTAGAGGGACATTGACCAACAGATGTGTCCACTAGGGGGACATTGATCGATCAAAAGATGTGTCCACTAGGGGGACATTGATCAAAAGATGTGTCCTCTAGAGGGACATTGATCAAAAGATGTGTCCACTAGGGGGACATTGATCGATCAAAAGATGTGTGCACTAGATGGACATTGACCAATAGATGTGTCCACTAGGGGGACATTGATCAAAAGATGTGCCCAATGGGGGGACATTGATCAAAAGATGTGTCCACTAGGGGGACATTGATCAAAAGATGTGTCCACTAGGGGGACATTGATCAAAAGATGTGTCCACTATGGGGACAATGATCAAAAGATGTGTCCACTAGGGGGACATTGATCAAAAGATGTGTCCACTAGGGGGACATTGATCAAAAGATGTGTCCACTAGGGGGACATTGATCAAAAGATGTGTCCACTAGGGGGACATTGATCAAAAGATGTGTCCACTAGGGGGACATTGATCAACAGATGTGTCCACTAGGGGGACATTGATCACCAGATGTGTCCACTAGATGGACATTGTTATATTTAGTTATTTACAAATATATTGTCATGTTAAAGGCTGTGATTCTGTGGTTGGGAGCAGCTGGACAAAGGTGGTAACGTGACATCAAAAGGGAAGTAACTAATAGATCATTTAGACTTTTAGATCAGTTAAATTACTCTATTAGTTCTACTGTCAGAACAAATTAGTCATGTACGATCAGTTAGACTTTAGACTAAGAAAATCACAGCAGCAGCACAGACTCGTCTGAATGGATTGGAGAGCAAGTCCGGAAACAAAGCAATTCAACCTCGTATTATGGAGCCAGTCCTCAATCACTACACCACGGCACATGGGACCTAACAACTAAAGCACATCGCACAAAATCAACCCACTATACAACACCATACTGAACAGAACCACTACATTACACAATATTTAACCCAGCCACTATATTACATTAGACTGGACCCAACTACTACATTACATCACACTGAACCGAAACACTGCATTACAACACACTGAACCCAAGCACTACATTACACCACACATTAACACAGTCCCTACATTACATCACGCTGAACCCACCCACTACATTACATCGCACTGAACCCAGCCACTACATTACAAAACATTGAACACAAACACTACATTACATCATGCTGAACACAGCCACTACATTTCACTACAGTGAATCCAACGACTACAATACACCATAGTGAATCCAACAACTACATTACACCATACTGAACCTAACCACTACAATACACCACACCGAACCGATCCACCACATTATAACACTCTGAACCCACCCACTGCATTACATCGCACTGAACCCAGCCACTACATTACAAAACATTGAACACAAACACTACATTACATCATGCTGAACACAGCCACTACATTTCACTACAGTGAATCCAACAACTACATTACACCATACTGAACCTAACCACTACAATACACCACACCGAACCGATCCACCACATTATAACACTCTGAACCCAACGACTACATTACACCACATTGAAAGCAACCACTATAAATACTGAACCCAACCACTACGATACACCACACTGAACCCAACCACTACATTACACCACACTGAAACCAACCACTATAAATACTGAACCCAACCACTACATTACACCACACTGAACCCAACCACTATATTGCACCACACTGACTCAAATCACTACATTACACCACACTGAAACCAACCACTATAAACACTTAACCCAACCACTACATTACACCACACTAATCCCAGCCACTACATTGCACCCTGCTCAATCCGATCACTATATTACACTATACTAGACCCAATCACTGCATTACATCACACTAAACCCAACTACTACATAACAAAAGACTGAACACAACCACTACATTACAAAACACTGATCCCAGCCACTACATTACACCACGCTGAAGCAAACCACTACATTATACCACACAGAACACAAGCACTACATTACACCACACTGAACCCAACCACTACATGACACAACATTGAACCGAACCACTACATGACACAACACTGAACCAAAACACTACCATACACCACACCGAACTGATCCACTACATTACAACACTCTGAACCCAACGACTACATTACACCACACTGAACCAAATCACTAAATTATACCACACTGAAATCAATCACTATAAACACTGAACCCAACCACTATATTACACCACACTAATCCCAGCCACTACATTACACCACGCTCAACCCGACCATTACATTACACTATGCTGGACCCAATCACCACATTACATCACACTAAACCCAACTACTACATAACATAAGACTGAACACAACCACTACATTTTAAAACACTGATCCCAGCCACTATATTACACCACGCTGAAGCCAACCACTACATTATACCATACAGAACACAAACACTACATGACACATCACTGAACCGAACAAATATATTACATTACACTGAACCCAACCACTGCATTACACAACACTGAACCTAACCACGTCATGTAACCACACTGAACCCAACCACCAAACACAACTGCGCAGCAACTCATTGAGACATTCAACGAGGAAGCACATTAAATATCACATTTCCTTCGTGGGCTTTCATCTGGAATCTAACACTATCATCTTATAGACCAAGGTTCTACACACACTAGATTCCACGGCAAAAAATGTATTTGGAAATAAATGTGTCTATATTTATCTTCCAACAAAAATAAGGCTAGAAATAAGCAAGGCATTGACCAATCATTGTTTTGCATCACAAATGTACATCTGTGGGCTGTAACAAACATAATCTATTTCCAGATATAGCGTTTCTTTGAGGGGGATTTCACGTGGAAATTAAGTAAACCATTTTCATTGATTTTTGTTTTAAATATAAACCGTGTCTTTTAGCATATAATATAAGTGTCATAGTTCTTAAATGTGTTATAGAGTCAGTCTTAACATATGGATGCGAATCATGGACAATAGGACAAGAAACAAGAAAATCACTGGAGTCTGTAGAAATGTGGTTTTACAGAATAATGCTGAGAATACCATGGACAGCTAAGAAGAGTAATGAAAACGTTCTGAAATGGGCAAAAGCAAAACGACAGCTAATTTACAATATTAGGAGGAATCAATCATCATTTTTTGGCCGTGTAATGAGAAGAGAACAACTGGAATACATTGTAATAACTGGAAAAATTGAGGGACGAAGAGATAGAGGAAAGCAAAGAGAAAACAAAATACCAGACAGCTTAAGAGAATGGTTTGGCAGAAGGCGAACAACAGAAATGATAAATAACTGTCGAGATCAAAAATTGTGGAGAGACATGATCACCTACGCCAGCAAGCCCGATATTTGATGATGATGATAAGTGTCATGCGTTTTCTGTCAAAATGTATGTCTCTACGTCTGTGTGTCTTTAATCCTGATGACTCTTAGTCTGTAATGCTAGTAATTCTATTTGTCTGTCAACAAGTATGTTTGTTGTTCAATGGGTTTGTTTTCTACCTGTCATTACATTAATCTGCTCTTTTGCCATTCCATTAATCGGTTCTTCTGTTCCTGCATTAGTTTGTTCCTCTATTATTACATTAATTTGTCCTTCTGTCCTTATATTAATTTGTTACACTGCCTTTACATTAATCTGTTCTTCTACCATTACATCAGTTTGTTTTTCTATCATTACATTAGCTAGTTCCTCTGTCCTTACATTAATATGTTCCACTGTCACTACATTAATCTGTTCTATCATTAAATTAATCTGCTCTTCTCTCATTACATTAATATGTTCTTCTCTCATTACATTAGTTTGTTCTTCTTTCATTACATTAATACGTTCTTCTGTCATTACATTAATCTATTCTTCTATCCGCACATTAATCTGTTCTTTGGTCCTTACATTAATCTGTTCTTCTCTCCGTACATTAATTTATTCTTCCGTCCGTACATTAATCTGTTCTTCTGTCCTTAATCTGTTCTTCTGTCCGTACATTATTTAGTTCTTCCGACATTACATTATGTTTTTCTGTCATTACATCAAAGGCGTATACTGGTTTTGGGGTCTGGGCGACCGCTGACATAATAAATAAACACATACATTATATTCAGTAGGCTAACATGAAGTAATATTTGCTAATGACATCACTGCATTTTAAATTACTTACTTATTTATGTGTAAATTCTATCCGTCTTGTTTGGGACGAAAATGTCTCGATGACTTTGTCGTTGAAAGTGCTGTTGGGTTGGTTTCTGCTGTTTCTTAACAGTTGAGATGCCTATGTGCCTAATTTTTTATTTTTTTAAATGGTGCATAACGTAGTTATAAATAGGTAAGGATGTCCCGGTAATCAGACATCGTTTCACTTTCACTTTTTAACGTTTCTAATTGGCTAGAGCTAAAAATAACCCATGAAACCGCATTCTGTATAAGTAGCTTCAGCCGTATTCTTTTCGCTGTCTTTTTTAAATGTCATGGTCGTTAATTTTCTAGTGCCGATAGATGAGAAATGTACCTCTAGTCACTAGCGGTTTCAATCTACTATCGTAGAGTAGTTTCTGTATCATTTACAAACTTTATAGTGGCCAGAGGAAAACCTTGCTTTAATAAATGAAAACCAAAGCAAATAAACCATGTTGGCCTATGAAATGTGTAATAGAATATTCGAAAATTTGTAATAAAAAAATAGAATAAATTATCATTTCTTTTTGTAATTCGTTAATATGCTCAAGGCTACCGGCGATAGCTGCTGCAACATAGAGAATATGCCACTGCATTACATTAGTCTGTTCTTCTATTCATCGATTTATTCATATTCTCACATGTCTGTCGATATGTCTTCCTATACCACAATACTACTGTCTGGTTTTGTTCTGGCTTTCTTGTTTAGCGTCTCCTGTTCTTAGCCTTCACCTGTTAATTGGGCGTATATGCATTGTGTTGCTAGCTTACGACAAAGTCGCAATATCTGCGCCTTTTGGCCCGACACATCCGCCTTTGGCAAGGGTGGGTGGATTTGTTTAACAACTTTTTGCCCGGAAAGCGTCCATTTTGGTCTGCCCCTTTCGATATTAATCAGCTAATAGTTCTTAAACGTGCACGAGAGGGCCATCCTTTTTTTCGTCGTTTTCCTAGAGGGCCAGAAATTGGCTCTCACTACCCAGAAGCCGGGGGAGGTTGAGCCACGAGGAAACCACTGGTTCGATTTTTTAAAAGTTCCCCTCGCTGTTGTGGGAATCGAACCCTAGACCTTTCTGTCCAGAGCCCGACGTCTTATACCTAGACCACCAATCCCCTGTTTAGCGTGTGATTCCAACATTAGAATTGATCCTTTGATCCTCTCTTTCCGAGAATCAATAAATGGCTGGAGGTATATTTAGAGAGACTGAGTAGTGTGGAGAATGAGAGAACGATGGATGGAACGAGCAGCAGATATACGTAAATAAGTGTGAAGGGGAGGGAGAGGCAACAAAGGAGTAGCAAACACAGGAACGTCGGGATTGATGTATTGATTGAAACAAGTACTCTCAGTAGTGTAAGAGTAATATGGAAGTAGCAAAAGTAGTGGTAGAACTAGACACAAGAATAATAGTAGTAGTACTAGTAGTAGTATTAGTAGTAGTAGTAGTATTAATAGTAGTAGTAGTAAAGATAGTAGTAATAGTAGTATTAATAGTAGTAGTAGTAGTAATAGTAAAGATAGTAGTTGTAGTAGTATTAATAGTAGCAGTACTAGTAGTAGTATTAGTAGTAATAGTAAAGATAGTAGTAGTATTAATAGTAGTAGTAGTAGTAGTAATATTTGTAGTAGTAGAAGTAGTAGTAGTAATAGTTGTAGTAGTAGTAATAGTTGTAGTAGTAGTAATAGTGTTAGTAGTAGAAGTAGTAGTTGTTGTAGTAGTAAGAAGGAAGTGAGATCACGATCTATAGTGTATGTGGTGAAAGTAATAGATAATGACATAAATGCAGACAAAGAGAGAGAGAGAGAGAGAGAGAGAGAGAACTTGAGAGCATCAGAAAGTAAAGTTAAAATGCGAAAGACATTGCAAAAGAGAATGTGAGAAAGGAAGATTGGGGAGAAAGTGCGAGAGAAAGAGCGAGACAGAGAGAAAGAAAATATGAAACCCTCTTCATATATTATTTGTGTGTCCCCTGCGATTAGTTGGCGGCAGATATTTCCCAAGGATCTACGCCCAAAATAAACGTAATAATCTATTTCTTACACAATCTCGGAATAACTGTAATTAAATTATGAGTAAAAAGTTGTATGAAATGGCATTAGGCGGATACTGCACGCCTTAAAGTGGTAGAATGTGCACTCTCCACAAGATGGAGTCATCTTTCTATAATAAGTTCACCAGCGGTTTCTAAACCGGAGACAACGTGGGTACCAGGATAGAACACATGATGTTTATGTGTGATTAATTTGCTATAATCGTCGATAGTGGGACAGTTAGAAAGCTTCCCTATTTATACAGAATGTCTCGTCGGTAGCGGGACAGCTAGAAAGCTCTCCTACTTATACAGAATGTCTCGGCGGTAGCGGGACAGTTGGACAGCTCCCCTACTTACACAGAATGTCTCTTCGATAGCGGGACAGTTGGACAGCTCCCCTACTTATACAGAATGTCTCTTCGGTAGCGGAACAGTTAGAAAGCTCCCCTACTTATACAGAATGTCTCATCGGTAGCGGGACAGTTGGACAGCTCCCCTACTTATACAGAATGTCCCGGCGGTAGCGGGGCAGTTGGACAGCTCCCCTACTTATATAGAATGTCCCGGCGGTAGCGGGACAGTTAGAAAGCTCCCCTACTTATACAGAATGTCTCATCGGTAGTGGGACAGTTAGAAAGTTTCCCTGCTTATACAGAATGTCTCCTCGGTAGCGGGACAGTTAGAAAGTTTCCCTACTTATACAGAATGTCTCCTCGGTAGTGGGACAGTTAGAAAGTTTCCCTACTTATACAGAATGTCTCCTCGGTAGTGGGACAGTTAGAAAGCTCCCCTACTTATACAGAATGTCTCCTCGGTAGCGGGACAGTTAGAAAGTTTCCCTACTTATACAGGATGTCTCCTCGGTAGTGGGACAGTTAGAAAGTTTCCCTATTTATACAGAATGTCTCCTCGGTAGTGGGACAGTTAGAAAGTTTCCCTACTTATACAGAGTGTCTCTTCGGTAGTGGGACAGTTAGAAAGCTCCCCTACTTATACAGAATGTTTCTTCGGTAGCGGACAGTTAGAAAGTTTCCCTATTTATACAGAATGTCTCTTCGGTAGCGGGACAGTTAGAAAGTTTCCCTATTTATACAGAATGTCTCTTCGGTAGCGGGACAGTTAGAAAGTTTCCCTATTTATACAGAATGTTTCTTCGGTAGCGGGACAGTTAGAAAGTTTCTCTATTTATACAGAATGTCTCTTCGGTAGTGGGACAGTTAGAAAGCTCCCCTACTTATACAGAATGTCTCCTCGGTAGTGGGACAGTTAGAAAGCTCCCCTACTTATACAGAATGTCTCTTCGGTAGCGGGACAGTTAGAAAGTTTCCCTATTTATACAGAATGTCTCCTCGGTAGTGGGACAGTTAGAAAGTTTCCCTATTTATACAGAATGTCTCCTCGGTAGTGGTGTTATAGTGTCGTCTTGTTCTTGGTGGTATTGTATATATCTTGACAACACATTACATTACATTGATGTTACTACATGTAACAGATAAGATCATGACAGAGTCGTTTTCTTTAATATATAATGATAATCACATTTATTGGATTTTCTGCTGGCACACATGATCTATAGTCTTGGATGCGACGTTTAATTAATGTCACACAAGTTATTATAATTTATCTACTTACGACATGTAAAATGAACACACACAATTCTTGAAACACTTGGAAGTTGAACTCATCACTTCACTACTACTGTCATAATATTCTTGTCAACTTCTTTATCTAGTTTCTATCAATGTCAATTTCTACTGACTTGGCTAACTCAAGGCTCCTACTCTTAACTTTCTCACTGTTCTGACTCTAACTGTTTCTAAACTGCTTAACTGCTTCTTGTCTAAATGTTTCTACTCTGTCCTAACTTAATTGACTTAGTCTACATTCTACTTTCTCTTCTAAAAATCTCTGGCTTAACTTTCCTGTCCTAACTCCTTGTTCTTTTTGTGCCGGACTTTAAATACTCCTCAACTCTCTCTTCCACCTGAGGCTCAGCAGCCAATCAGCTGCTGCCGAGCACCCCTGCGACCCTATGATCCAAGTATTTGTCACTCAACGTTTACGTGTCCAGTGTCCACCATCTGTGACTCACCTGAACTTTCCCAAATTTGGACAAAGCATCCTGTTTTTCGCCTACTTGGTGACATAATGTTACCTCATGACAATGACCTCTCCTGGTAGCTAATTACCTGGCAGAGTAACACCATGAGTTTAGTTCATGGTATCATGTGATGGTCATTTACAATAACAACTAACTTGCATGGATAATCGTGGAGATTTGACAATACGTCACGAGGTCGATGCGTGATGGTCATCCTCACAACCACTGGGCGTATGTGTCGTTCCACTATTCTGGACCTCTCCTTCGGTGCGTGTCACTACCCACCCTCTACAACAGGTGAGTGGGGATCATGTAACCTCCCATCGCTTTGTCCAATTACTCTGAACATTGACTCACTAGTTATACTGAAATACCATCATTATAGTTAAATCTGCTGGTCGCCACTATATGATACTGCTATCGTCTATTTGAGAAGCGGTAGCTTCCACCAGCTTCACTGTTACATTATCTCCCCCTAATGTCCAGATTTACATACGTAGTATTAAATTTTGTAACATCATAATAAAAATAGTAACAGTATACATATATACATCTTTGAATTCTATGGTCTGCTAACTGATAACATGCAATAGCAGATTCTAAGTCATGTGAGTAAAATGTTTCTCTAAATAATTGTCACAATAACAACATTCATTCTTTAATAATACATAAGCATCAACACACTCTAGGAGACAATAAGGTACTAGTAATAAAAAATTTTTGTAACAAAAAAATTTAACATCTCCAAGGGACTTAATTTTTCAAAATATGTCCAGTTGTGTCCCCTGAAAATAAAAAAAAATTCAAGTCTTCTTGAGCATTCTAACTACTTCTGATGACTGATTGCCAGCTTCTTGAGGAGAGCTACATTACAGGCATCAGCAGAACCTCTGTCGACTGGCATCTGTGATCCCAGTATCAGAATCTAAGAATAAACTCATATAAATAAACCATTTACAACATTTATTATCATGCATCATTATTGCGAGTCTTTATGCTTTAGAACATATCCGCTCAATTGACATAGAACATATATGACAATACGTAGACAATTCACATTTCTCTGGAGACCACAGTCACAAACAACACTTAGCTTGAGGAATAATATATCAATATACATACATATATATACTTCAGACTTATTTACATCATTTTAAAACTCAACTTCTTCATGATACTCTTTTAGTATCTCCTCTCTACTCTCAATATCAGAATTATCTGGATACAGTCCACTTGACAGCATCTGCTAGTCATTAATTTGACTCAGAATAATCTGCGATTAATCCATTAATCTCTTGTATTCCCAGGACTACTATTCAGTCTCAATATATCATGATACTCTTGTAGTATCTTCTAAGGCACAAGATCAGAATTATCTGGACACCGTCCACTTGACAGTATCTATCAGTCATATTCATTTATTCGACTCAGATATTTCTATTTACATCTCTTATACTCATAGGACTACCATTTAGTCTCTATAACTTCTGGAAACTCTCTCTCAAGTTCCATTTCTCTTTATATAACCTTTTACGAGTTACCACTCTGGTTACACTATTTTCACATGAGTCTACTTCTTTAGACTCATCTTCTTCAGGTTATTACCTCTCATACAACTTAAAATCTCTTAATTTCTTATGTAACCTTTCTGAGTTATCACTCAGTTACATAATTAATTTCACAACTTAGAATTCTCTTTGAGGTTCTCTCAATAATTCTCTCATTTCTCTGACTTCTTGTAAGTCTCCTATAATTCCCACATGTAACCTTTCTATGAGTTATCACTCGGTACATGTTTCACATGAGTCTCTTCCAGACTCCTTTTCTCATGATACTTCTCTTAGTATTCACATTTATAACCTAATTTCCTTAGGTCTCAATAAGCACAGGTTATCATCACCTTGCTTCTCACTTCTCATTCTTCAACAACTCTTAACTTTCAATAACACTCTCATCTCCTTGCTACACACTTATATTGGTCAGTTGTTCCTTGGATTACCACCCAACTTCGCAAGTTTAAGAACTCTGACCAACTCGTAGTTAGTACCATATGTTTCACATTGGTAACTCTTAACTTCTAGTTCATCTGAGGTAATCTCTATTTCCTCAGCTCTCTTGTCTTCTATATTCTCTTGACACTACTATCATCTCCAGACATTCTCTATAAATCATCTCTTGTTTGTCCATTCTGAGTTCTCTTAACTCTAGGTACGCTAAGACTTCTGCGTCTGTAAATAGCGTCCTCTCAACTCGACTCAAGCCTTAATTAAGCCAATGTAAACATGGTTATCACCATTTTTTTATTCGTTACTTCGGGTGACTCACTCCCCAAGTGGTCACCTATATGGCTTAACTACATTCTGGCTTCTCAGTCAGTCATCACAGGTAAACTTAACTCTTTATAATTTATTTCCTGCTTACATAGTATACATTAACTTCTCTTATTGAAGCGTAGACCCGTTTAGTCTCCTTCATTCAAGTTCCACCTATTTCTTATTGAATCATAAGACCCGTTTAGTCTTATACAAGTTCCATCTAATTCTTATTGAAGCGTAAGACCCGTTTAGTCTCATACTTGAATCACATCTTCTCCTATGATTTCTTCCTTGCTGGCTAAATCTAAAGTTCCATTCATTGTCGTAAGATCCTTCTTAAGTCAATATAATTAATCATCTGTCCTCTGTTGGCTAGTCCTTCAATGAAAATATGTATGATCTGTCACTGGATATCATCTCTTACACCAGATTTCCAAATGCCCTTTCCGTTAGACCAATACTCTGTCTCCGTATGTACACACAGGCATTAATTCTACCTTACCTTCCCATGAATGTGGATACCTCATCCGATCAAGTCTTGAAAGTTATATTCTTTAGGTCTCTCCAGTTCTGTGTTAAATCTGCAAATTCTCTACACTCTCCCTCCGTCCTCTTTAAGTTTGATGGCAGGTTTATCGCCAGTCACAGTTCACTCAGTGTTTCGGTTGTGGGGTCTACTGTGGTTGCCATGTTTCCTATAATACCTACCTCTCCCTTCTATTGATAGAACAACAATTAAAATTTATTATATGTTATATTACATGTACTAATTATCAGCACTTTATGAGCTCTACTCTGGCCTTGGTTTCTGAAATAAATAGAAATTATTATTAATTTCCCTGTGGAATAAAAAGTGTAGTATAAAAATTATTATTATTTAATTTCCCTGTGGAATAACCATGTAGTATTTCAAACACTATTAAAAGAATACATCCAGTACAATTTTAAAAAAATGGTTACAGAACAATATAAAATAGGGTATGTCACCTTAATAATAATAATTTTAAAATAATAATTATTTAACCACACTTAACTACATACACATAACAGAACACTATTTTAAAAAAACTGTCAACCAGCTGTTGAAAAAAATTGTTTACAATACTTATTTAAAAGAAATACAATCTTTAACTACTTACTTAATAAATTAATTAATTAACTACATAATAAATTCAATAACCAATTACTTAATAAATAAATTAATTACTTAAACTTAACAATTTCTAATTAATTAATTATTGTTTCTCAGCCTGTGCTGACAATCGGTCTCCTTTCCTTCTGGTCTAATGTAAATATAGTTTAATTTAACAACACTCGCGAATGGCCATTGTAATATCGTAACACTTTACTAACACTGTTTTGTTATTGATTCAGTTTCTCTAATTAGACAATACTACACCACTTGAAATTATTAATTATATATATCAATCAATAGCAATTCCCAATAATTTGACATGTGGACTTCAACACGTTGGATAATTTCGTCGAGAGTTATCGGTCCTTTCTACACACACAATAATGACGTTTCAAAACAACCGGTGTCGGGTTACAGGTCAGAGGTCGGACTCATTGATGAACTTTGAATCTCAGGTGGACGAAACCTGGAACGATTAATTTGCTGTACTTGACAAAATTATATGTTTGACTGGGCTCCAACAGGTAACTGAACTTTTGACATGAAGGGCATGTATTCTTGATTTATAAACATGACAATTTTCCCATTGATGGTCAGTTGTATGTTGACCAAAAAATTATAATGCCGCTCTTGTCTTGACACAGGTAAATTTTAGACTTGTAACAGCATAATTTGACTTTTTGACCTGAAGGACAGGTACTCTTGATTGGTAAAATGACAATCTCAGCTGGCAGGAGTGCAACACAGGTAGAATTGTGGTCGTGTTGAACTTTTGACCCGGTAGACGGTACACGGTGATTTCTCCGTGATTTCTAAGTTGAAGACTGGGCAGGCTTTTTATTCTTCCATTAACTTTCTGTCACTCTTATTTGATTTCTCTCCGCGACAAACCCAAATTTGAATCCTTGATCACTGACAACAAATAATCATATCATGTGATAGTGTTGTGATGTTCTTTGTTCTTTATCTTTATATTGTATAGTGGCTAGTACTTCAATGATCACAGCACATCACAACATTGAGGCACATGTAACTGATAAGATCATGACAGAGTCGTTTTCTTTAATATATAATGATAATCACATTTATTGGATTTTCTGCTGGCACACATGATCTATAGTCTTGGATGCGACGTTTAATTAATGTCACACAAGTTATTATAATTTATCTACTTACGACATGTAAAATGAACACACACAATTCTTGAAACACTTGGAAGTGGAACTCATCACTTCACTACTACTGTCATAATATTCTTGTCAACTTCTTTATCTAGTTTCTATCAATGTCAATTTCTACTGACTTGGCTAACTCAAGGCTCCTACTCTTAACTTTCTCACTGTTCTGACTCTAACTGTTTCTAAACTGCTTAACTGCTTCTTGTCTAAATGTTTCTACTCTGTCCTAACTTAATTGACTTAGTCTACATTCTACTTTCTCTTCTAAAAATCTCTGGCTTAACTTCCCTGTCCTAACTCCTTGTTCTTTTTGTGCCGGACTTTAAATACTCCTCAACTCTCTCTTCCACCTGAGGCTCAGCAGCCAATCAGATGCTGCCGAGCACCCCTGCGACCCTATGATCCAAGTATTTGTCACTCAACGTTTACGTGTCCAGTGTCCACCATCTGTGACTCACCTGAACTTTCCCAAATTTGGACAAAGCATCCTGTTTTTCGCCTACTTGGTGGCATAATGTTACCTCATGACAATGACCTCTCCTGGTAGCTAATTACCTGGCAGAGTAACACCATGAGTTTAGTGCATGGTATCATGTGATGGTCATTTACAATAACAACTAACTTGCATGGACAATCGTGGAGATTTGACAATACGTCACGAGGTCGATGCGTGATGGTCATCCTCACAACCACTGGGCGTATGTGTCGTTCCACTATTCTGGACCTCTCCTTCGGTGCGTGTCACTACCCACCCTCTACAACAGGTGAGTGGGGATCATGTAACCTCCCATCGCTTTGTCCAATTACTCTGAACATTGACTCACTAGTTATACTGAAATACCATCATTATAGTTAAATCTGCTGGTCGCCACTATATGATACTGCTATCGTCTATTTGAGAAGCGGTAGCTTCCACCAGCTTCACTGTTACAGTGGGACAGTTAGAAAGTTTCCCTATTTATACAGAATGTCTCCTCGGTAGTGGGACAGTTAGAAAGTTTCCCTTTTTATACAGAATGTCTCTTCGGTAGCGGGACAGTTAGAAAGTTTCCCTATTTATACAGAATGTCTCCTCGGTAGTGGGACAGTTAGAAAGTTTCCCTATTTATACAGAATGTCTCCTCGGTAGTGGGACAGTTAGAAAGTTTCCCTATTTATACAGAATGTCTCCTCGGTAGTGGGACAGTTAGAAAGCTTCCCTACTTATATAGAATGTCTCGTCGGTAGCGGGACAGCTAGAAAGCTTCCCTACTTATACAGAATGTCCCGGCGGTAGCGGAACAGTTAGAAAGCTCCCCTACTTATACAGAATGTCTCTTCGGTAGCGGGACAGTTAGAAAGCTCCCCTACTTATACAGAATGTCCCGGCGGTAGCGGGACAGTTAGAAAGCTCCCCTACTTATACAGAATGTCTCTTCGGTAGCGGGACAGTTGGACAGCTCCCCTAACAGAATGTCCCGTCGATAGCAGAAAAGTTAGAAAGCTCCAAAATCAGAATGTCTCGTCGGTAGCGGGACGGTTAGAAAGCTCTCCAAACAGAATGTCCCGGGAGTAGCGGGACAGTTAGAAAGTTCCTCTAACAGAATGTCCCGGCGTAGCGGGACAGTTAGCCAGCTCCTCTAACAGAATGTCCCGGCGGCAGCGGGACAGTTAGAAAGATCCCCTAACAGAATGTCCTGGTGGTAGCGGGACAGTTAGAAAGATCCCCTAACAGAATGTCCCGGCGGTAGCGGGACAGTTAGAAAGCTCCTCTAACAGAATTTCCCGGCGGTAGCGGGACAGTTAGGAATATCCCCTAACAGAATGTCCCGGCGGTAGCGGGACAGTTAGAAAGCTCCTCTAACAGAATTTCCCGGCGGTAGCGGGACAGTTAGAAAGATCCCCTAACAGAATTTCCCGGCGGCAGCGTGACAGTTAGAAAGATCCCCTAACAGAATGTCCCGGTTCATCTTCTTTGTGTTCACCTTTTAAGTGGGCGTGTATGCGTTGTGACGCTAGTCTACGACATAATCGCAGTATCTGCGTCCTTAGGCCCGACACATCCGTCTTCGACATGAATGGGTAGATATTTGCTGAAAAATTGTTGCCTGGGGAGCGGCCATTTTTTTTTTTTTGCCTAATCCTTTCGAATTTAAGCTGCCAAAGGTTATTTAACGTGTGCGAGTGCACACGGGATCTCCGGCTTTTTGCCGTTATCCGAGAGGGCTAGGCATTCGATCTCACTACCAAGAGATCGGGAACGATAAAGACACGAAACCGCGGATTCAATTTTTGTTATGCCCACCGCCTGTGGTGAGAATTGAAACCGGGACCTTCCTTTCTAGATGCCGTCGTCTTACCCCTAGACCACCCAGTTCCCAGTCCTGATTCAATTCCCAGATGTCATTTTTTTTTTTCAGAACCGACTCGACATCCGAGTTCACACGAAAGTAAGGAGGCCTGATACGGTGCTGTGCACATCACCCATTTCTTTGTTGGTGGCCTTAAAGCATAGGACAGTTAACATCTTATTCCGGAAAGGAAGAGGTTCATCATCCCTTTACAACATCAACATCATCATCATGAGTGGCAGTGCAGCATTTGTGCTAGGGTGTTATGGTTCCTGTTAGTTTGTCTCGAGACGTGAACATTATAACTTAAATGACGCAACATAGCATTATAACATGTGATGCAAAATATCTTTATAACATATGACGCAACATAGCATTATAACATGTGATACACCATAGAATTATAACATATGACGCATCATAGCATAATAACATGTGATGCAACATAGCATTCTAAAATATAACGCAACGTAGCATTATAACGTAATGCAATATAGCATTATAACATATAACGCAATATAACATTATAACATGTGATGCAACATTGCATTATAACATATAACGCAACAGAGCATTATAACTTGTGATGCAACATAACTTTATAACATAAGACGCAACATAACATAGCAAAATAAGACACCACACAATATCACATAATGTAACATATGACGTAACATAAAATAGGAAGACACGAGGCAACACAGCATAACAAGCTGTAATATTAAACACACTGGGTGTAAATAAGAAAATAACTTGTAACTTTAACTTGAAGGCGTATAGGAGATATAGTTTGGGGGCATTATGTTCACGTTCATCGACACACATATGGAAGATGTCACCAGATACAATCTCTTATACCAATGTTCATAGAACAGTTGAATCGCTGAAACCAGTGTCACCACATTTGAAAACTGAATCTGGACCCACTTAAATAGCAGACTAGCGTACTACACTTCGCAACCGCGATTTAGTACTTCACGAGACGTAGAGTGTTACGGTTAGCTAACTCTTGTCTCATACACAAGTAGAAATACGAACTTGAATTAGTTTTGTCCTTGATTGGTGCTTCCGGGAAAAAAAAAAACATGTCTTTAAAATAAAGGGCACCCATGAGGTCGACAAGAGTGCAGTGTCATAAATTAAGGAAAATAAAGGCATTTACAGCTTTTGTTTTTGTTCACTGTGTAAATAGGCTGCTATATGCCAGCGCACTCCCAACAAAATATCATAGGAGAAATGATTTC
Organism: Megaustenia siamemsis; assembly: GCA_032433765.1. Taxonomy (NCBI): domain Eukaryota; kingdom Metazoa; phylum Mollusca; class Gastropoda; order Stylommatophora; family Ariophantidae; genus Megaustenia; species Megaustenia siamemsis. Next base: position 9,579,353 of record JAVIAB010000160.1, read on the forward strand.
TTTGAACTCACTAATCATATCTGAGTGATCTGACCGCTAAGATATGACAATTTTCCGAAACTTGAAAGTAACGCTGACAACTAGATTTCCCCACATTTCTGGATCCTCCGAATGTTTGACAGCAGGTTGTTTATTTCACATTTCTTCATTTCTGAATATAAATGTCATCAAACATGATATCATTTGGTTCTAATTTGTCACACGAATAATTTCAACCCTTGACATTCATCTCGGTTAAAGAAAAAGTCAATTTGCCTATGTGGACTCGTGTTTTCTTTGCAGCTTTCTACTCCCTCCGGAGCGTCTTATTATCCAAAATAAAATAGAAGTTGCAGGTTGCTGCTATTTGTATGCTGCATTGTTTCCCTATTCTACAAGATGGAATTATTGCCCTTTAAAGCAAGACATAGTGGGTGGCAAAGAGTTGTCTCCCAAACCACTACAGTAACGATAATTAACTTCTAACTTCCTGTTTCAGCGAGATTATTTCTCTCTAATATCAGCTGGATGCTTATCAAAATGATGACATCACAACAAGACAGTGCTGACCAACACTCTAACCGTCCACGATTTATCCCACACGCTGGAAACATCGATAACCGCCCTGGGCGGATTCACCAAACAATATTCTAGACACATGTGCCCATTCGGATTGTTTTATTTTGTTGTTTAATCAAATTGTGATAGGTGAGTATGAGAATTAACGAAACAAAATGAAAATGTTTACTTTGCGTTACATTAACGTGTCAGTGGCCTCTTCTATCTCTATTGAAACAGTTTTATAAATTGTAAAGTAACAATGCCAATTATGTAGCAGACTTATCAACTCCTACTTTCATTTCTTGAAGACATTTTAAATATAAAAACAATGATGCAGGTTTATTTGTTTCGTTCATAAATGGACTCTCAGACAATTGTTTCTTGTTTGTGTCGCCAGATTTATATCGCCAGCGAGGATCAGAGGGACTGAAATTTGCTGAATTTCACTTTTCGCGATTTTTGTCACACCGACAGCCGTGTGTTCAGTTGTCCCCCGCCATACAGGCAGACATTTTCCGATTTCAGAGCTTAAAAAAAAAAGTAAAGTACCCTCGTCACGCCAAGTGGCGTATAGGTAAAATGGCGTCAGTGACCATAAATTTTAAAGACCTTCGGCACATGATTTTTGGAGTAATGTGGTCAGTATTACGCCCGTGCCGCTTTACTTTCCCCCAAAAAAATCCGGTCCCCCATTAATGGCTGGGTGAACCCGGAAGCCGTCGCTTGGGATCGAACCCTACCTCTTGTCCTTTGTAGTCCAGTTCACTAACCACTGAGCTATCGCGGCTCCCTTGAGTTCAGAGGTACTCTCAGTTATTTTGTTTTTTATTCTCGAGAGTTTTAACGTTTTGAGTAGATTTCTTACTTTTAATTTTGCCCGGGCAGGTACCTTTTTTTTTGCCAACTCTCTTCCATTTCTAACTTCCAAAGATCCTTCAACGTGCACAGAGTTCACAGCGTAACTCCTGCTGCCCGAGGGGGGCCAGACATCGGTGTTCACAGCGCTACTCCTGCTGCCCGAGGGGGGCCAGACATCGGTGTTCACAGCGCTACTCCTGCTGCCCGAGGGGGGCCAGACATCGGTGTTCACAGCGCTACTCCTGCTGCCCGAGGGGGCCAGACATCGGAGTTCACAGCGTATCACCTGCTACCTGAGGGGGCCAGACATCGGATTTCACTATTCAGAGATCTAGAGAGAGTTAACCTCAAACACAAAACAACAGATTTTGATTTGAGAAACATTCTCGCCTGTAGATCAAACCCGGGACCTTCTTGCCCAGACACCGTCGTCATTCCGCTAGAGTACGAATACCCCAGACGATTGTTTCAAACAAAAACCTACTTATTCTTAAAAACAGAAAGCAAAAGGTATATTTTATTCTTTTATTATCTCAGTAGATATGCAGCATACAGCCATATAAGCTAGCAAACAGACATGAAAGTTACGTTCCTGACATAACCCCACTAGAAGAAAATGGTACTTCAAAACATGAACATTACACCACACTCATAACTCTACTAAAAGAAAAAAATGGTACCCCTGATCATTTTTTAGGGATACGCCTATGAAGTTGCTAAAAATAGTAAATTTAACCTCTAGGCTTACCCCAAACTTTATATTAGACACCCCATACCAATAAATTGTTTTAAAAAAGCACTCTTATGATTTTTTACCCCAAACCACTTCTTGATGGATACGCCTATGAAACTATTAAAAGTAGTAAATTTAACTTCAGGTTTATCCAAAACTATATATTAGACACCTCCCACAGCAAAAATTAGCTTTAAAAAGCACTTTTATGATTTTTACCCCCAACCACTTTTTGATGGATACGCCTATGAAACTATCAAAAATAGTAAATTTATCCTCTAGGCTTACCCTAAACTTTATTTTAGACATCCCCGTATAAAGAATTTGCTTAAAATACCACTTTTATGTTTCTTACCCCCTGCCCATTTTTGGTGGAATACGCATATGAAATCGATAAAAATAGTAAATTTAACCTCTAGGCTTACCCTAAACTTTATTTTAGACAAAGGTAAAGGCATCAAGATGCACGATGATGCGTAGAGATGCGAATGTACTTGTGGTTGGAAAAAAAAATACCCCCACGGTCGACCCAGCCGTTGGCAGAAATGGGTTCCAAGGGTATAACCCTGGGAAGGTGAGGAATGTCGCCTCGCATCTGAGCTTCGATGCTTGAGGCGACACTATACAGAAATCTCCGAACATTTCTGGATAGGCGGCCGAGCACATATGGGTATAAACTCGCGTGATAAGACGCCGGTTCAAGTCTCGTACTTTACCTTTACCAAGGCTTCTACAACATTACCAAGGCTTCTACAACCTTACCAAGGCTTCTACAACATTACCAAGGCTTCTACAACCTTACCAAGGCTTCTACAACCTTACCAAGGCTTCTACAATATTATCAAATCTTCAACAACATTACCAAGACTTCAATAACTTTACCAAGACATGAACAACTTTACCAAGTCGTCGGCAATATTACCAAGACTTCAACAACATTACTATAGATTTTGCAACTTTACCAAGCCTTGATTACGTAAGTTGTCACCAAAAAAAGTCACGACCCTTTAATGGGCTAAACATTTTCTGTGTTGACGAGTTTGTTGATTCTGTCAGTCTCGAGACACAATGAATATAATGTCCGGGTAAACATCTCGTCAGGCATGGTTTCTTCTTCCTGTATGCGCGTTCTAATGCGCAAATCTTCTCAATGTGAACGCGACCTCTTCCAGGCGCAATATTTATTTATATTTCCACCTGCCTGTACCTATCTTTTCGCGTCATTAAGCTCATTTACAGCACGCGCATGTCACCTTTACAGACGTGTTTGTACAGTAGAAGGGGTTTTCTTTTGCTTCTTATGCTGGAGCATGGATCTCCATAAAGGATGTCTTTTGGCATCAATCCTACAGAATAACTAACATTTACAAAGTAGGTAAATAATGTGAATAAGTTTGGAAATCGAGTTAGGTGAATCAACTACATAGAACTAGCCAAATACATCCAGTCCGTTATATTCATACACTTCTGTTGCTTTCGGCATCGAGGAAAAATGGAGCCCTCCATATTTTTGGTAAGCCTCTTCTCATACTCTTCTGTTTGACACGTGATCTGTTGTGTTCGTGATAAGCAATTTTAGCAATTCGCTTTTAAACTTGATTACTTTTTTTAAAATATTCGACTCCTCTTCTACTGTTCATATCTAGATAGTAGTGATGTTTACACTGGATGGGAACAATCAAACTTTAGACTGTCATTCATTTCTTGTGTGTTCAAATGTATGTGAATTGAATGTTCATTTTCTGCTTATGATCTCTTCCGACGTCATGTTTTTACTTCCTAATTACAAGATAAGTAAAGCTTTCAATGTGTATAGTATTTATCCGTTATTTAATTTTATAAATTTTGTGGGAGAAGCTCATCGATTTTATTGTAACTATAGATCTTAAAGGGTGTCCGGTTAGCGCAATCGATAGGCGGTTGGCTTACCACGGCAACAGCCGGGGTTCGTAATCCTGGCGAGGACACCTGGGTTTTACTAATTCCCTAAAAATTAGTAGGAGCCGTGATAGCTCAGTGGTTAGTGAACTGGACTACTACGGACAAGGGGTAGGGTTCGATCCCAACCGACGGCTCCGGGTTCACCCAGCCTTAAATGGGTACCGGATTTTTTCTGGGAAAGTAAAAGCAACACGGGCGTAATACTGACCACATTACCCCAAAAAATCATGTGCTGAAGGTCTGTAAAATATAGGGTCACTAACACCATATTTCCCTATACGCCACTTGGCGTGACGGGGGGTACTTTACTTACTTACTTACTATAGATCTTAAGCAACGGTTCTCAAACGTTCCTTTACCGCGGACACCTCGCATTAAATACGTTTTGTGGTTGTGGACCCAATTGAATACGTTCTGTGGTCGCGGACCACCAGGATTCAATTTAAAATCAAGATTTAACAATCTAAAGTATTTATCTACAATACATCGTGCTATCCTTCAAGTCTTCCCGGGGCCCCCTATGACAGCAGGACCTCTGAGGGATCGCGGACCACAGCTGGAGAAGCGCTGATCTAAAGTATTTATTTTAATGGATATACAATATACATATATGTATTAAGATAGAGAGAAATATAGAGATAAAAGGAGGAGGAGGAGAGAGAGAGAGAGAGAGAACATATGTGAATATGTTAGTGTGAATTAACTGAATTGATTTATAACAAATGATTGCCACTGTTGGCACTCAAGTTGCTAGAGAAGTACCCGCAGCGGCCATGATCTATTAGATACGATTAGTTAGCCGAGTTGTTGAAATTTAAAATACGATCTGGACAGGTTGTCATCAATTATCTGCTCATGCACGCCCCAGAAAACATTGATCAACAATACAAATGTAAATGCGTTTTTAAATCGTCACATGATTTAATGCCCAGTTGTACGGAAAACTAGCTCTGGTTTTGATGCTAGCGGACAATGCCGTTATAGGTTTACGCAAAACACGAGACACGTGCGAGGGCTTTATCTTATCATTAACATAACATGTGACGTATTGATATTGTGTTTATTCATAGCGCGTAACTAGCTCACATCATTTCAAGATGGTTCTTGTTCTGACTTACACACGCGCACACACACCCACACACATAGAAGAAAATGACGATTGTGTTCGTTGGGGAGTGATAAAACACGGACAGGGATAAGGTAGCCAGGATTTGGTCAGATTAACAAGGAAGACCGCCTGTTTTAAGGAAAAAGGGAGGATTTTGTGACTTTTGTCAAAAAGTGAGTACGTTTTCTGCGACTTGTGACTGCTCTCATATCATGTGTGGTACTTTATATGATGGCACTGGCACCACACGTGATATATATAGTATATCCCTACCGCTACCTACTGTCTATTACTGCTCCTATTACAACTGCTGCTACTACTACTACAACTGCTGCTACTACTACTACAACTGCTGCTACTAATACTACAACTGCTGCTACTACTACTACTACTGCTACTACTACTACTACTGCTGCTACTACTACTACAACTGCTGCTACTACTACTACTACTGCTGCTACTACTACTACTACTGCTGCTACTACTACTACTACTACTACTACTGCTACTACTACTACTACTACTACTACTACTACTGCTGCTGCTACTACTACTACTGCTGCTACTACTACTACTACTGCTGCTACTACTACTACTACTGCTGCTACTACTACTACTACTACTACTACTGCTACTACTACTACTACTACTACTACTGCTGCTGCTACTACTACTACTACTACTACTGCTACTACTACTACTACTGCTACTACTACTACAACTACTACTGCTACTACTACTACTACTACTACTGCTACTACTACTACTACTACTGCTGCTACTACTACTACTATTACTACTGCTACTACAACTACTACTACTGCTACTACTACTACTACTAATACTACCCATAATCATCATGTGCCATATCGGTTGACGTAGGCGATCATGTCCATCAACAATTCTCTATCCACAGTGATCCGTATCAGTTCTGTTGTTGATTGTTTTCCAAACCATGTCACCAAGCTATCCAGTATCTTCTCTCTTTGTCATCTGCGATCTCTCTTTCCCTGTATTTTGCCAGTTGTAACCAAGTATTCCAACTTTCCTCTTCTCATGATACGCCTGTAAAATGTCGATTGTTTCTTTCTGATATTTCTTAGGAGCTCAATTTTTTTGTGTTGGCCTCTTTGAGAATTATCTCATTGGTCTTTTTAGCTGTCCAGAGAACTTTCAACATTCTTCTGAGAAACCCTATCCTTGTGGCCTCTAACCGTCTTTTCAATTGTGTGTTTACTGTCCATGATTCGCTTCCATATGTCAGAATTGGTTCTTTATAGCACCGATGAAATCTCTTTCTCACTTCTATTGACATAGACTTGTTGCATACGAACTACTATTACTACTACTACAACTACTACTACCGCTACTACCACTACCACCACTACCACCACTTCTACTACTTCTGCTACTACTACATTAATAACTACTTGAGGCTATCCGCTACTAGACCCTACAGAAACATTAATGCGACATGCACTGTGATATGTAAAGAAGTAAAGGCATCAAGTTGCACCAAGATGCGTAGAGATGCGTTTGTTGTTCCAGCTGAAGGCCTACTTGGCCGAAACGTCGACTTTTGTTTTGTCCATTTCCATGTAAAGCTGTCACAATACCACATTTTTCTTCTTTTTTTTTTTTTTTTTTTAGAATTCCTACTGTGATATGTAATTTACCAAAATTAATTTCTCATTCGGTAAAATATGAATAGTGCATTGACATGTTTACATTCATTTTCTTCTTCTACCTTCTAACTACTTTTGGAGTCTTCAACAAACACTGTCCAAGCCGTTCTGTTTCTTTCTAGACATTTCATGTCCTTCCAATCGTCATTTCTTCTTCCTCTTCTACTTCTTCCACCTACATTTCACCTCCACTTCTTCTACCTTCCAGCTACCAATGGAGCAGAGGTCTTCAACAACCACTGTCTAAGCCAATCTGTTTCTTGCCAGACATTACATGTTTTCCCCATCCCCTTCATCTCTATTTCTACCTGTCTTCTCCTAGAATATATTAGTCCCCCTCTGTCTCTTTCTCTGGGGATTTTAAAAATAAGTACATGAATGACGTCATTTCTTCTATCTACTAAACATGAATAGAACATTGTATTCTTGTCTTGGGGAGCCACTTTAAAGTCTCTTCCAATTCATCAAATACACATGATTACCTGACTAACTGATTACCTGATTACGTGATTACCTGACTACCTGACTAACTGACTACCCGACTATCTGACCGCATGACTACATGACCATCAGATTACCTGACTACCTGACCACCTGACTATCTGATTGCCTGATTACCTGACTACCTGACTACCTGATTACCTGACTACCTGACCACCTGATCACCAGACACCTGACCACCTGATTACTTGACCACCTGACTACCTGATAACTTTATCATCTGACTACCTGACCACCTGACTACCTGATCACCTGACCACCTGTCTACCTGACTACCTGATCACCTGACTACCTGACTACCTGACCACCTAACTGTAATGTCATTTCACTTGTTATTTGGAAGGACTGGTCTAGTCACTCGTTTTGAAGTACTGTCTACTACAAACTGTTCAGATTCAATCATTCGGATTAATGCTCTACACACCACAAATCACATTGGCGACACCGAAAGTATTAGGTTACGGTGTGTTGGCCAGGTAGCTCAACCACAGATACAAACCTGCTATATCAAAACAATTTCGCTTTTATTAATCATAAGAAAACAAACATTTAATTTTCTGTAACTTTTAAAATATTTTCCAATAATTTTGTAGATGCGATAAAACCGTAAGAAAGCGGTGTACGTGAAAAAGAAAAACGTAAAACGTACATCATCATCATCAAGTACCGTGCCTACTGGCGTAGGTGATCATGTCTCTCCACAATTTTCGATCTCGGCAGCTATTTATCATTTCTGTTGTTGATCTTCTGCCAAGCTATTCTCTTAAGCTGTCTGTGATTTTTTCTCTTTTCTTCCCTCTATCTCTTCGTCCCTCAATTTACCCAGTTGTTACAATATATTCCAGTTGTTCTCTTCTCATTACATGGCCAAAAAATGATGATTTTTTCTTCCTAATATTGGAAATTAGTTATCTTTTTGGATTGACCTCTTTCAGTCATTCTAATTACTCTGCAAAATAAAGTAAACCGTACACTATAATGAGAAAGCCGTAAATCTTTCGGGAGAACCGTAAAACCTGGCAACAGTAGACGGGGAAGACACGGGTAGAGCCAGAACGATAAGAACAAGTGAAGAAACCTTCTGTTTGAAAATATGTTCTCAATGAGGTTCTAAATGCATGATGGAAACGAGGAGCAAGTGGTGGGGTGTAACGTACACTCCTACAAGGTATAGTGACAACTTTACATAAAAGGAACACCAAAAAATACTGACGTTTCGGCCTACATACGGTCTTCTTCAGGGAACGATAACAACACAAACGCTTATCGAAATAAAGAAAAACTGCTACATCTAGAATTGTGCGACACAGGTAAATCAAGGAGAAATAAAAATTGGGGAAGAAGATGAAATGATAAAACGAAAGGGAGATACACACCATATAGGAGGATAACAATTGATAATATGGTAAAAGTTAGTAAGCTCAAACATATAATTTAAATGTAAATGATGACGATCATATCTGATTATTTACAAGTAGCAGCCATGCACTCATTCTAATCATTAATTCACGCGCTTATTACATTAGTTAACGACGCAATACACGTTTATATGATATGTTTAATTATAGCCCACATGCAGTACATGTCCATTAAATGACGCAAGATTATCTTACGTAATGTAATGTAATTATTACAATTTAATTTGTTAAACTATTAACAATTTATTAAGAACACATTTTTACGTTATTTTGAAAGAGCGATTCCATCGTTCCTTGACATCGTTTGTGTGATCTTTGATTCATTTATTCTCCGTCTTATGTGTCCAACGATACCAAATAATTGACATAGCGTCTGTTTCCTGTTTATTTTAACCGATTGCTGCGCACAAATAGATTGAAATTACGACAGAAATAGATGGAATTCCACAATTTCGTATTTCTCTTCATTTTTTTTTACTGTCGATTTTAATTAAGTTCTAAATTTTCTTGGGAAATATGTTGGGCATTACTGATGTTGGACATTACTGATGTTGAATATTAATGATGTTAGACATTACTGATGTTGGACAATACTTTTTTTGGACATTACTGATTTTGGACATTACTGATGCTGGTAATTACTGATCTTAGACGTTAGTAACGCTGAACATTACTGCTGTTGGACATTACTGATGCTGGACATTACTGTTGTTGGACATTACTGATGCTGGACATTATTGTTGTAGTATATTACTGATTTTGGACATTGTGGTTATAGTTATGGTTACTCGAAGGCCCCGGTATCACTGCAAACGAATGGAAATCCATAATTGCTCAACCGCCCGTGCCAGTGGAATCATCTGAATTAACATCTCATCGAGTACCCAAAGAAAGAAAGGAAGTTGCAGTCCCTATCGTAGCAAACACAGTTCACGTCAAAAGACTTAAGGCGTAGTATAGCACCGTCAGTGAACGCACCTGAACTGTCCTTCGTCATACGATATCATCATTCATCGTAAGCAATCTGAATATAGAAACACCATCCTGATGAAACACACAGCTCACGGTCTGCACAAATCACTACTCCGTAGCTCCGACAGCAAGCCGGACTTGGAATATGAGGACACTGCAACAAGGAACACTTTTTCAGGTAGTGCCTCAATGGTTCCCAGTCGCCTATCCGTCATATTGACAGGAAGTTACTGATGTTGAAGGACATTACTGATGTTGAATATATCTGTTGCATGTTCTAATGCAGACAAGCACAAAATTGGGTACTGTGAGTGGCAAGTAAACAATGCTACAATTATATAAACACCGTGATGTTCTTTGCTTGTTTAGCGACCAACCGCACGTATCGCCCCACAGTTCAAGGTTAAGCTGTGGAGTCTGTCGAACATAAAGACATGTTTCCTTAAACACTACAGTTTTGTAAACTTTTAATAGCAGCGGCGTGGTAGGAATTAGCAACAATTTGTTTGTGCAATGTCACACCGCTTCCCTTGATTAATCTACGACAGCCAAAGGGTCAGTGGTGCATTAACTCTTTCAGTACAGAAGAGTTTTATCAATTTAGCGGTAGAGATTTCAGAGACATAATTGTTCATATTTTTAAATATTAATCTACATGTTTATATTTATCTAACACTTAACATATTATATATGAATTTGTACATAATTAAACAAGGAGCTAGATTTCACCAATACCAAGATGATACAAGAAATGTAAGGAGAATATGGTTTGATGACAGTCTACACTAATCAAATTGAGAGTAACGCACTGTGCGGCTAAACGTACATGACCGAAATTGGCATGACGCATGGTGCGTCGAAACGTACGGAAAGAGTGAAACCAGAAAACAGAAAACATAGTTGGGGCATGAGAAACGATTTAATGAAAGGAAGCGATCTCATGTTTTGTGCACATCGCTAGGCAATGTCTTCCAGAAAGTTTTCAGCCTCAGAATTAAGTTGGCGCAAGCTGACCTAGAAGTGTCTAAAACAAAAAATATATAGACGGCATTTCCTCATTACTGGGGTCTGCCAGGGGACTTGTAAGTCGCGACTTACCGAGAATAAAGGCCGCTTGTCCAGTGCAGTCGCCACGAGGTGTTCAGGTCTAAGTTCTTATTTCACCCGGGATAGAAAAAAAGATTTGACCCTATCGGGATTCGAACCCACGCTCTCCTGGTTTGGATACCGACGAGTTTCGATTCGGCCACCCGCTCTCCACTAGAAATGTCAGATTCATGAAAAGGCAGACATAACAAGTGGCTTTCGGTGTGGATACAGCCTTCCTCTGTTGTGAAGTCGATCGATATATTCGGTTTTTTTTTTTTTTATTTCATGACTTTTAGAGCTGTTCAATAACCGCCGTTGGATTTGTTCTGCGTCGATTTCTGTCAGCTCATTAATGGGATCGTTCTGTCAGCTCATTAATGGGATCGTTCTGTCAGCTCATTAATGTGATCGTTCTGTCAGCTCATTAATGTGATCGTTCTGTCAGCTCATTAATGTGATCGTTCTGTCAGCTCATTAATGTGATCGTTCTGTCAGCTCATTAATGGGATCGTTCTGTCAGCTAATTAATGTGATCGTTCTGTCAGCTCATTAATGTGATCGTTCTGTCAGCTCATTAATGTGATCGTTCTGTCAGCTGATTAATGTGATCGTTCTGTCAGCTCATTAATGTGATCGTTCTGTCAGCTCATTAATGTGATCGTTCTGTCAGCTCATTAATGTGATCGTTCTGTCAGCTCATTAATGTGATCGTTCTGTCAGCTCATTAATGTGAACGTTCTGTCAGCTCATTAATGTGATCGTTCTGTCAGCTCATTAATGTGATCGTTCTGTCAGCTCATTAATGTGATCGTTCTTCCAAGTCAACGGAACGTTTCACTTTACGGATTCTGCGCTAGCGCTACAGTATTCGGGCACCCAATTTGCTTTCTTTAGATTAAATCAAGCGCTGTGGGTGCATCCAATGTTGATAATGTTGTGTGTGCATCGGCATAACGATAGACGATCATATATACTTAACACGGCCGTACGCTTGACAAGAAGAGTGAGATGATTAAGATTTCGATTTTGTTCGTGAATTTGCAGCCCTTGAGCGACTCCTAGATCCTTATATTGGTCACGAGGGATGTTGTCTAGATTCAGGAGAGCTACAAGTAGATCAGGGTGGACTTGTGAACAAATGTATCGTTTAATGCTGCAGGTCTTGCTGGGGAGGAGATCTGAGCGTTTTTTGGTCAGTTTTTAGATCAGGGTAATTCGACGACTGACAAACTGACCAATTAAGTAACCAACTAACTAGCTAGTTAATTAAATAAATAGCTATATAACAAGTAAACTAGCAAACTAGAAAGCTAGTAAACTAACAAACTAACTAGCAAACTAATCAACTAACCAACCTACCTATGTAACTGACTAACCAACTAACCAGCCTACCTATCTAACTGACTAATCAAATAACCAACCTACCTATCTAACTGACTAATCAACTATTCAACCTACCTATCTAACTGACTTTCTAACCTATGAAAGGAAAGAGTTGAGGAAGTAGTTGGTCATTATGGCTTAGGCGAGAGGAATGAAAGAGGTGAGAAACTTATTGACTGGGCAAGAACACACAACATGATGATAGGAGACACCTGGTTTAAACAACATCCAAGACGTCTGTGGACATGGAAAAGCCCAGGGGACAACGCACTTAGTCAAATTGATTATATAATGATAAGCAATAGATTTAGAAACAGTCTGGTGTGTGTGAAAACTAGACCAGGGGCAGATTGCAATAGTGATCATGTACAAGTTGTGGGAAAGCTTAGAGTAAAATTAAAAAGAACAAAACGAGCCTCAGTTAACATCAAGTTAAATTTCTATCTATCTATTGACCTTTCGAGCCGTAACCGGCCCATAGGGCGTAGACCAAGATACACCTTCTCCTATATGAATTTTTGTTCTAGCAGTTTTCTTTTAAAGATATTTTTGTATCAGGTCTACGTTTCATTAACAACATCGTTTTTACGATAGCGGCTTGTTAAACCTCTGATCAACGGTTCAATACCAAGCCGGAGAAAAATAATTCCTCCATTTTGGAAACAACCGGAAACGGACCAAAGTTAAATTTAAGTTTAAGTTAAGTTAAATTTAGATTTACTAAAATCAGACAAGAAGCTGCAAGACAAATATAAAATCACAATTCAGAACCAGTACAATGCAATAGAGAAGATACAAAGCATTGATGAACAGTGGGAAATGCTAAAAGAATCAATGCAACAAACATCAAAAGAGTTCATACCACTAGTGAGGACAAATTCAAGAAAGAAATGGATGACAGATGATATTTTGCAGCTAATGGATACAACAAGAAGAAATAAAGAAAATAAATATGAGAATAAGAGATTAAACAAAGAAATTGTAGTAAAATGCAATGAAGCAAAAGAAGCATGGCTAAAAGAGAGATACAAAGAGATTGAAATGCAACAAAAAGGAGATGCTAAAGCTATACACAAACAAATTGAGGAATTAACAGGAAGAAAAACGCAATCAATAAATGAATGTCTAAGATCAAAGGAAGGGGAACTGTTGATTGATCAAGAAAACATAATGGACGATGGACAGAATACATTAAAGATCTTTATAATGATGAACGAACGGAAGTAAATATTAAGGATAATAGAGAAGGACCAGAAATACTCAGAGAAGTGGAAAGATGCCTTGAAAAGTGGAAGATGCCTTGCGCAATATGAAAGCAGGCAAAGTTCCTGGACCAGTTAATATAACTAAAGAAGAGATTGAAGCCATGGGTGATTTTGGAATAGAAATAACAAAAATATTGAATGATATCTACAACAGCGGATATATACCAGACGACATGCTCAAATCAATATTCATAGCCCTACCAAAGAAATCGGGTGCGATTGAATGCGATGATCATCGCACAATAAGCCTTATGAGTCATATGACTAAGATATTACTAAGAATCATCATGCGAAGAGTGCGAAACAAAATCAGTCCAGAAATTAGCGATGAACAGTGTGGTTTTGTTAGAGATAAAGGAACAAGCAATGCCATTTACATCATAAGATCTTTAGTAGAAAGAGCCATAGAGGTGAAAACAGATCTATACCTATGTTTCATAGATTACACCAAGGCATTTGACAAAGTAAAGAACCAAGAAATAATCAAAATTTTAGAAAGCATAAACGTAGACAGCAAAGATCTAAGAATAATAAAAAATGTGTACTGGCAACAAACAGCGGCCATAAGAACTGGAAAGCAATTGGGAATGTTTCAACAAATAAAACAGGTTGTTAGACAAGGTTGTGTGCTGTCACCAGATTTGTTTAATATTTATAGTGAGATTATTTTAAGATTCATAAGGGACATGCCTGGAATAACAATTGGAGGTCATAATATAAATAATCTAAGGTATGCTGATTATACAGCCTTAATCGCTAAGAGTGAAAATGAGTTACAAGAAATGTTGGACATTACAGTGAAAGAAAGCAAAAATAAAGGACTCATCCTTAATATTTGGGAACTTTGTCAGTTAGATAGGTAGACTGGTTAGTTTGTTAGTCAGTTAGATCATCATCCTCAAGTACCGGGCCTACTGGCGTAGGTGATCATGTCTCTAAGTTCCAAAATATTTAAATTCATTTACCTGTTTTAATATTGTTCCACTTGTCTTTATTTTGCACCGAGGTAATGTCTTTTTCTTTGTTGTTACCATTACCTCTGTCTTTTTGCTATTAAGGCTGAGTCCTTTATTTTTGCTTTCAACCTCAGACAGAAGATATACAAAAGAGGTCAGATGCAGAATGGCTCAGGCAAAAGCAGCTTTCTAAAAAATGAGGAAGATATTATGCAATCCATTTTTGACAGATAGAAACAAGAAAAGAGTTCTTAAATGTTATGTAGAGCCAGTCTTAACATATGGATGCGAATCATGGCCAATAGGACAACAGACAAGAAAATCACTGGAGTCTATAGAAATGTGGTTTTACAGAAGAATGTTGAGAGTACCACGGACAGCTAAGAAGAGTAATGAAGATGTTCTGAGAGAGGTCAAACCAAAAAAGAGAGCTAATTTCCAATATTAGGAAGCAACAATCATCATTTTTTGGCCATGTAATGAGAAGAGAATAACTGGAATATATTGTAACAACTGGAAAAATTGAGGGACGAAGAGATAGAGAGAAGCAAAGAGATAAAATAACAGACAGCTTAAGAGAATGGCTTGGCAGAAGATCAACAACAGAAATTATAAATAGCTGCCAAGATCGAAAGTTGTGAAGAGACATGATCACCTACGCCAGTAGGCCCGGTACTTGATGATGATGATCTAACTGACTAACAAACTAACCAGTCTACCTATCTAACTGACTAATCAACTATTCAACCTACCTAAACTGACTAATCAACTATTCAACCTACCTAAACTGACTAATCAACTATTCAACCTACCTATCTAACTGATTAATCAACTAATCAGTCTACCTATCTAACTGAATAACCAACTAACCAGTCTACCTATCTAACTGATTAATCAAATAATCAGTCTACCTATCTAACTGAATAACCAACTAACCAGTCTACCTATTTAACTGACTAATAAACTATTCAACCTACATATCTAACTGAATAACCAACTAACCAGTCTACCTATCTAACTGACTAATAAACTATTCAACCTACATATCTAACTGATTAACCAACTAATTAATTATCTATCTGACTAACCAACCTACCTATCTAATTGACTAACCAACTAATCAATTATCTATCTAACTGACTAACCAAGCTACCTATCTAACTGACTAACTAACTAATCAATTATCTATCTAACTGACTAACCAACTAATTAATTATCTAACTTACTAACCAACTAATCAATTATCTATCTAATTGACTAACCAACTAATCAATTATCTATCTAACTGACTAACGAACTAATCAATTATCTATCTAATTGACTAACCAACTAATCAATTATCTATCTAACTGACTAACCAACTAATCAATTATCTATCTAATTGACTAACCAACCTATCTATCTAACTGACTAACCAACTAATCAATTATCTATTTAATTGACTATCCAAACTATCTATCTAACTGACTAACCAACTAATCAATTATCTATCTAACTGACTAACCAACCTATCTATCTAACTGACTAACCAATTAATCAATTATCTATCTTACTGACTAACCAACCTATCTATCTAACTGACTAACCAACACATCTATCTAACTAACTAACCAACTAATCAATTACTTATCTAACTGACTAACCAACTAATCAATTATCTATCTAACTAACCAACCTATTTATCTAACTGATTAACCAACTAATCAATTATCTATCTAATTTACTAACCAACCTATCTATCTAACTGACTAACCAACTAATCAATTATCTATCTAACTAACCAACCTATTTATCTAACTGATTAACCAGCTAATCAATTATCTATCTAATTTACTAACCAACACATCTATCTAACTGACTAACCAACTAATCAATTATCTATCTAACTAACCAACCTATTTATCTAACTGATTAACCAACTAATCAACTATCTATCTAATTTACTAACCAACCTATCTATCTAACTGACTAACCAACCTATCTATCTAACTGACTAACAAACTAACCAATCCACCTATCTAGATGACTAACCAACCCTCATATATAGCTGACTAACCAACTAACCAACCTACCTATCTAACTAACCACTGACCTTCCGCAGATTCCATTGACTAACATAAAAGTAAAGTACCCCCGTCACGCCAAGTGGCGTATAAGGAAATATGGTGTTAGTGACCCTATATTTTACAGACCTTCAGCACATGATTTTTGGGGTAATGATGTCGGTATTACGCCCGTGCTGCTTTACTTTCCCAGAAAAAAAATCCGGTACCCATTTAAGGCTGGGTGAACCCGGAAGCCGTCGGTTGGGACCGAACCCTACCCCTTGTCCTTTGTAGTCCAGTTCACTAACCACTGAGCTATCGCGGCCCCCATTGACTAACATGATCTGCTAATAATGATGTCTTCCTGGTTGCCCACTTCACATCATGGGCAAGAGCCAGCTGTTGAAGAAATACCTAGAGCCCCCGTATTGCCATGAAAAGCGAGACTTCTAGAGACCCGATAATCATTCCTCAAAGATCAATCATCGCTGTTATGACGCTGCTGTGACGCTGCTATGACGCTGCTATGACGCTGCTGTGACGCTGCTATGATGCTGCTGTGACGCTCGGTTGCCCCATTTATAGAACGTCTTGGAGGGAATGCAGAGACTTGCCGGATTTGGGGGGGGGGGAGTGATCTACATACTCAGTCTGCTACTGGAGGTCAACATTTCGACCCCCATCTCCCCACTCCCCACCTCACAATAGGCCAACGCACCAACCTGATCTCAACAACAAAAAAAGTCAATTAAAAATGGTACTGATCATGTCCTTGACAAACGACCAGTTTTACATTTTTCTTCCCACTTTTTCCACTTTCTAATCTGTTAGAAAACAATTCGCTAGTTATTAACAGAGTAGTCATATCTTTGTTTTTCCCGGAAAATTGTATTTTTGAAAATTGCCCAATTTCCTATTACTGTAACGGTACTATAGCTATGATGCTATCAAGAAGTAATTCGACTGTTTCTTTTTCTCTTCAGTTGAAAGAAATCGTTACCAATATATTGATTTTGCAGCACGTTTTTTCTGTTTTGTGTTTAATGTTCTTATCTTTGTTTGCTTTTATAGCAATGACCCATACATTAAATGTAGGATCATGATTTACGGTGTTTTAAAAAGGAATTTTCATTCAAATGTAAGAACATTCTCTACGGAGATTCAAGAAGGAATTTTCATTCAAATGTAAGAACATTCTCTACGGAGATTCAAGAAGGAATTTTCATTCAAATGTAAGAACATTCCCTACGGAGATTCAAGAAGGAATTTTCATTCAAATGTAAGAACATTCTCTACGGAGATTCAAGAAGGAATTTTCATTCAAATGTAAGAACATTCTCTACGGAGATTCAAGAAGGAATTTTCATTCAAATGTAAGAACATTCTGTACGGAGATTCAAGAAGGAATTTTCATTCAAATGTAAGAACATTCTGTACGGAGATTCAAGAAGGAATTTTCATTCAAATGTAAGAACATTCTGTACGGAGATTCAAGAAGGAATTTTCATTAAAATGTAAGAACATTCTGTACGGAGATTCAAGAAGGAATTTTCATTAAAATGTAAGAACATTCTCTAAGGAGATCCAAGAGGGAGAATATTCATTAAAATGCCCACAGAAAGATTTCAATGTGATCTTTACAAATGTATTTTCACATATGTTCTACAAATGTTCATAGATTCAGCAGAATTTGTTCTGTAAGGGTCTCTCTCCCTATCTCTACACACACACGCACACACACACAAACGCACGCACGCACGCATACACACAAACACATTACTTTTTTAATGTATTGAAACAAATATCTGCTCTTTGTTCTTATCAAAGAGACTATTCTGTTGTAGATTAATAATAAAAGTTTCTTAAATGTCAACAAGTAGGAAAGTAAGTTGTCCCTAATTATAGACAAGAAATTATCTTATAAATGTTGTAAGACGAATAGTAGGAATCAGTCGGACAGATACGATCAGAAATTAAAAACTGAGAAAAAATGCTAGGAATAATTCTCCACATTGAATACATAAAGAAACCACAGATAAAACAATTTGGCCATGTGATGGAGCAGAAAGATAACAATTCTACACAACGAGTCTTCAATAAAGGGTGAGAGAACACTAGACTCAAAAGATGACAACAAAAAAGATGACGGATTGTTAGAAACACCAGGAAACATAACAGTAGGAGATGTTAGCAGAGAAGCAAACGACTGTAAATTATAACTCTCCTCGACTCTGAAAAGTAAAATGAGGAGAGACCAAAGAAGAAAGATTTATCAGTTAAAAGTTGTCACCCAGAAGATTTATCTTCTAAACGAAAATCTGGAAATTACCAGAGTTCAGTCAGTCAGGTTAACATCAGCTACTAGCTGAGTCGGACATTGACCTCTCTTTAACAAGGACTCTTGCCTTTTTGGTACTCACATAATCTGATATTCGTCTCCTTCTCCTCTCAAAAGAGGTTACTTCCGGTTTCTTGTTACTTTGTACTTTTGTTAGTTCTTCTACTTTCCCAAGACGACTAGTCTCTCTTCAGATAAGTGAAATCTTATACTACCATGCTCTCCTGACTTCAGGTAAGTGAAATCTAATACTACCATGCTCTCCTGACTTCAGGTAAGTGAGATCTAATACTGCCATGCTCTCCTGACTTCAGGTAAGTGAAATCTAATACTGCCATACTCTCCTGACTTCAGGTAAGTGAAATCTAATACTGCCATGCTCTACTAACTTCAGATAAGTGAAATCTAATACTACCATAATGTCCTGACTTCAGATAAGTGAAATCTAATACTACCATAATGTCCTGAATTCAGATAAGTTAAATCTAATACTATATACTCTCCTGACTTCAGATAAATTAAATCTAATACTACATACTCTCCTGACCTCAGATAAATGAAATCTTATACTATATACTCTCCTGAATTCAAATAAGTGAAATATAATACTATATACTCTCCTGAATTCAGATAAGTGAACTCCAATACTACAATACTCTCCTGAACTCTGAGGTGAAAGTTATATGTTTTTGGAGAACCTGCTACTATGTGACCTGCCTTTCAGTTCAACATTCCACAGAAAAACCTACCGTCATGTTCAGTTTTGTCACCTTGTAATGCGTTCACCTATTTCTTAATCTGTATTCTGGAGTCACGAGTCAGTCGGTCTAGGAGGTTTTATTATTATCTCAACCTGCTTCCTTAGTTGCTACCATTCTAAATATTATATAAATTTACCTGGTTGTTATTTTTGTCCTATAAAAACAAAGTAAAGTAGCCCCGTCATGCCAAGTGGCGTATAGGGAATATGGTGTTAGTGACCATAAATTTTACAGACCTTCAGCACATGATTTTTGGGGTAATGGTGTCTGTATTACGCCCATGCCGCTTTACTTTCCAAGAAAAAAATCTGGTACGCATTAAAGGCTGGGTGAACCCGGTAGCCGTTGGTTGGGATCGAACGCTACCTCTTGTCCTTTGTAGTCCAGTTCACTAACCACTGAGCTATCGCGGCTAATTTTTGTCCTATGTCTTCGCTTAAAAATGATTCAAATATATATGTAGCATAATACACGGTTAGCTCAGTGGTTAGTCAACTGGACTAGAAAGGACAAAAGGTAGGGTTCGATCCCAATCGACGGCTTCCAGGTTCACCCAGCCTTTAATGGGTACCGGATTTTTTTTCTGGGAAAGTAAAGCGGCTCGGGCGTAATACCGACCATGTTACCCCAAAAATCATGTGCCGAAGATGTGTAAAATTTATGGTCACTAACATCATATTCCCTATACACCACTTGGCGTGACGGGGCACTTTACTTTTATAATACACGGTTACAATGGTGTATTCTATCAAAAGCTTGTGTGTAGTCTATGAAGTAGGCATATATTGGTTTGTTTACTTCTGTGTACGTTTTTTTTTATTAATGTCCTCATACAGAATATGACTTCTTTTGTCCCACTGTTTTTCCTAAATCCAAATTGTTGTTCTTCTAATTCAATATTGATTCTTCTTTCTGTATCCTTCCTTGTATAACTTTTAGCAATATTTGTGTTACATGGCTCATTAAGCTTTCTGTTCTAAAATCACTGCATTCAACTGCTCCATTCGTTTTGGACAAAGCAATGACAGTGACGTTTTTAGTTCTTTTAGTATGTATTCTGTTTAGTATATGTCGTTGCATATGTCTGTGATGACTTCAATGCCAAAATCTTCTAGTGCCTTTATCATCATTCTCTGTATTTTGTCTGCAGTTTTTCCCCTTTTCGTTGTTTGTATAGCTTTATAAAACATATATAATAATATATAAAAGATATGTTGATATAGAAGGTATACAGCTGATATAGAAGATACACTGTTGATATAGAAGATATACAGCTGATTTAGAAGACACACTGTTGATATAGAAGATATACAGCTGATATAGAAGATACACTGTTGATATAGAAGATATACAGCTGATATAGAAGATACACTGTTGATATAGAAGATACACTGCTGATACAAAGATACACTGTTGATATAAAAGATACACTGTTGATATAGAAGATACACTGTTGATATAGAAGATACACTGCTGATACAAAAGATACACTGTTAATATAGAAGATACATTGTTGATATAGAAGATACACTGCTGATACAAAAGATACACTGTTGATATAGAAGATACGCTGTTGATATAGAAGATACACTGCTGATACAAAAGATACACTGTTGATATAGAAGATGCACTGTTGATATAGAAGACCTGGTAATTCAGTTCATCTAGGATGGACGAACTTCAAATTCTCTAGCAGAAGCCATGAAATGAAGACCATCAACTTCTTTTGGGATTAAGCGCTAGCGGACCGTGCAGACGTCGTGTCACTAAATCATTCAATTTTCTTCTTTCCTAATTTAATTTAATTTTTCTCTCTTTGACCGTCTGTTTCCCTCTCTTTTCCTTGCTCGCTTCCTTTCTCTTCGCCTCTCCCCTCCTCCACCCCTACCTCAACCTACAGTTTTCACATTATCTGACACCACGCTCACAATGTCCATGACGTACACCGACACCACTCCCACAATGTCCATGACGTAGACCGACACCACGCCCACAATGTCCATGACGTACACCGACACCACGCCCACAATGTCCATGACGTACACCGACACCACGCCCACAATGTCCATGACGTAGACCGACATCACGCTCATAATGTCCATGACGTAGACCGACACCACGCCCACAATGTCCATGACGTAGACCGACACCACGCCCACAATGTCCATGACGTAGACCGACACCACGCCCACAATGTCCATGACGTAGACCGATATCACGCCCACAATGTCCATGACGTAGACCGACACCACGCCCACAATGTCCATGACGTACACCGACACTACGCCCACAATGTCCATGACGTAGACCGACATCACGCTCATAATGTCCATGACGTAGACCGACACCACGCCCACAATGTCCATGACGTAGACCGACACCACGCCCACAATGTCCATGACGTAGACCGACACCACGCCCACAATGTCCATGACGTAGACCGACACCGCGCCCACAATGTCCATGACGTAGATCGATATCACGCCCACAAGGTCCATGACGTAGACCGACACCACGCCCACAATGTCCATGACGTACACCGACACCACGCCCACAATGTCCATGACGTAGACCGATATCACGCTCATAATGTCCATGACGTAGACCGACACCACGCCCACAATGTCCATGACGTAGACCGACACCACGCCCACAATGTCCATGACGTAGACCGACACCACGCCCACAATGTCCATGACGTAGACCGATATCACGCCCACAATGTCCATGACGTAGACCGACACCACGCCCACAATGTCCATGACGTAGACCGACACCACGCCCACAATGTCCATGACGTAGACCACACGACACGTTCATCATTACACAACATTCAACAGTAGCTCGTTATTAATGACGTATTTCCTGTTATTTCTTTTCAGAACGGGGACACATACTCCCAGCGTTTCCATAACAAATTGATACATTTTGTTATCACGTCTTCTACATTGCGTTCAACTTTATATCCTGATTGTTGAAAACGAAAACAGAAAAACAGGAGGATGCAAGCAAACATTAGTGATCTGATAAACAATCAATACATGAACAAAAATTGTGTACAATTTACAATCAAAGGGACATCACCTAGCTCCGAGAATAGCAGCAGTAAATGCTCATCAGAAATATGTCTACAGGGGGAGACAATTATTGCCACAAAGAGGCAGTAATTTAAAACCAAAAAAGTATGCAATTACAAGTGACAAACAACAAAAGTGTAGCAATTTTCTGTAAAAAAACATTATCAAAGAATTATTGAGCAGAAATATGTGTTGAAAGTGACGTCTCACTAGTCCTGCTGTTCTTTGTTGCAATCATTCGTACAGAGGTTCTGTTAACGTCTGAAACTGAATAACTCTCAATGCGCTGGTAAAATACGTCATGTAGGAAAGCCTAGAGGAAGCCTTGGGAGACATCGCCCTAGAAGAATCATTGTTTTCATTATCTGGGCAACTTTTGGGAAACAGTCAAATTTTGTTGACTTTGCTACAGAAACTTTATGGAAGACGCTGAATCTCTCAATTTTACCGATAGTTCTGGCCCTCTAGCTAGCCCTCGGTCGTTTCCGAAATCTCCCTTCCCAGCATGGGTGCCGGCCGTGACCGTTGCTGTATCCATGATAGTGTTTCTGACGATCTCATTCTATTTACGTCATCGCAAAGTTGTGAAAAAACGTCAGATTCTGATGGATTATTTTTACGTGATTTTCCAATATGGCGGGATGAGAAGAAAGAGAATGGTGACGTCATTATGTAACACCAACGCTATTACCTTGAGAGAACTTGGTCGCTCATTCATGATCAGCTGCGACTCTCTGACAGGAGAGAGCAGTTGCCCGTTTTATTTGGAAGATTCTCCGTTCTCGAAACCACGTGGTTCACAAAGACGGCCACTCGTTAGGAAACACTCTTTCTTCAAAACACGAGGCATGACCATCACGAAAAAGTATCGAGGGCCATTTATTCGACTGAGAGCAGACTCAGAAGACCAACCTCGAAAGTACACGTCATCATTCCAGGACATTGTGATGAAGTTCAGAGCGAGGCGTCAACAGGGAGAGAACGCGGCATCGGCAACGAGGCAAAACCTGCTGACCCCACAGTTTGAAGGTTGTTCCATGAGCACCATTCACGGGGATGAGGTTCAGTATGAGAGTTTTCTGGAGGAGAACGAAGCCCCGGTTTATTACAACAGACAGAGAAGGAACGCTTGCTTCCTTCAATGTGATAAGACCCTACCAACATTTGCGGATGTCGTTGCAGAAGCTGGCAAAAATTCACTGGGGTTTTCTCTGAGTGACAGGTTCAAAGGTCAGCAATCTCCTTGCCCTGGGAAAAGAAACTCTGAACCATGGCCACACCTGCCAGGCCAGAGTGCTGGTCAGTCTCAGCGACAAGGGCAGCAACCCGATGTCTTTCACGTTCACGGGGGCATGCTGACGCCATCCAATGTTGTTTGTGGTAGTCATGGTTACCTAGCGAATTTAGGAGAAAACTGCTCCAACTTTCAATCCTTCAGAAATAGTGAACCCACAATCTTAGTCCATTCCGCGAGCACGGATGCTGAGTCCTCCCAGGGATGGAGCGATATCCGCAGCAAGTGTACCAATGGCGCAGTGATTTTGAAGAAAGTTCCAAAAACGGACGGCGCACCTGGGGAATTTTACTACGAGGAGAAGCCTCCGCCATTGGACCGAGTGGCCAGAGCCAGCCTTAGCAAAGTTAGTTACGTAGCTTGTGGTAACATGAACGAATACTACAACTGCATAAC
Source organism: Megaustenia siamemsis (assembly GCA_032433765.1). NCBI lineage: Eukaryota > Metazoa > Mollusca > Gastropoda > Stylommatophora > Ariophantidae > Megaustenia > Megaustenia siamemsis. Next base: position 9,603,713 of record JAVIAB010000160.1, read on the forward strand.
TCCAAACAAGGGTACACCGGTTAAAGTTGAGGCGCCGGTGGAGAAGGTTACTAAAGGAAAGAACACAGCTACTGGTTCATCGCGGAGCAAACGAGGCCGATTGAGTATTGGTAACTTAGCTGTGAGTAACTTTAACAGAAGGATTGATCTGGCGAGCGACAGTTTACCGGAGCATGATCCAGAATATTCGTCAGAGAACAAAAGATCGTCAGACTGTAATCAGCAGCGGACAGATTCAAGAACAACCTGGACTCGACTAAAGAAGGTTTTCTCTGGAAGCCGAGGCACCGACAGCCTCCACGATGAAGCAAAGCCTACGAAGTTCTTGTCGGTCAGTGACGCCCACAAGACAATCTGTCAACAAGAGGGCAGTCGCTGGCAGCGGTTTCTCAGCGTTTTCACCGGCTTTAGGTCACTGCCAGAGACGAAGATAGAGGATGAGGACGTTGACGTCCCCAAAGCCAGCAACAGTTATCCGTTGGGACTGAATTTATTGGCCAACAATGAAAACAGCTTAGGCTTTTCGGATTTGGAATCAAACAGCGAGATATCTCCGAACGAAAATTCCCAGCCGAAAATTCCTGCATGGGCCAATGGAACACAATTTATGAAAACAGCAAGTTTTACAAGCGAAGAAAGTGAGGTAAAACTGAAAACATCCACAGATTACCGGCGACAACACAGGCGTCCCAACACTCTTGATTTACGCGCGTTTTCACTTCCGGAAGATGCAACTTACAGACGTCCAAATTGTGCAAATGTTGGGACAATATTTGCAGCAACTAACGCAATCAACAAGGGGAAGAGTCAGTCTAGCAACATAGCAACTCACAGACATAGAAAACCTAGCAACTCTTTTGCTCCGCCTGCGATGCCTTTGACGAAATCAAAAAATTATTTCAGAAGTTATTCTTTTGACGTCGACTGCCCAAGCTATCACGGAATGTACAGATTCAAACAATGTCCTCACTTTAGCGACAGTGAGTTCCGAGTTGCGACACCTGCCAGGCTTGAAGGGAACAACGACGAGTCTGAGATTCCGTTAAGTCCCCGCCGTGTCAGGAGCTTAAGTCCCCTTCATGAAACAAACCTGGAGGATGCCAATAAGGAAGAAACTTGTCAATTAAAATCTAAAATAGAATCAGTGCCTGACATTAGCGTGTACATGACGCCACTTGACAATGGATACACTCCAAATGAAGAATGCCATTTCGACATCAAATATCGTGACAAATTAATAAATTCTGTTGATTGGCTTCTTCAGCAAGGTGCCTTATTTCAAACCAGTTCATCCCCATCAGGCCAATCCATCTTGCATGTAAAAGACTTCATATCTAACGAATCACGTGACAAACTGTATCCAATAAAAAATGCAGAGAAATTAGAAGGGATTAATTATGTGATTCATGCAGCTCCAAAACAGTTTGTTATTGATTCACTCAAATGTGATTCTTCTCTCGATAAAAATAAACTAACTTGTTCTGCAGAACAACAGACTTGTTACTTGACGCCAGAGCACAAAAATGTGTCATGTAGCAGCGACTCTGTGTACTATGACACTGTCAGTGCCCTCGGCACTCCCTCGCCGTGTGAGCTCACAAGCATTCCAGACTATACAGGATTTAAGTCTCACTGGACGTTCCAGGATATACCGTGTGTTCATCTTAATAACTTCAAAGGCAGACTAGAAACTAACATAACACTCTCTCCGTGTAGTACTAACCCCCAGCCTGACATTGACTCACAATCGCCAGCTCTAACAAACACGTCAACAAATAATTTGTCTTTCCCGGACATCTCTGCAACAGTAACATTCAACGAAATCTCTCCCAGCCTTTCAGTTAACCAGGAAGAGATCACGTCTTCAAATTCTGCCCTCGTAACTTCACATACAGCACTTGCAGCACATTCCACAGCAACAATTTCAGTGGAGAATCTATCGATGGTACATGAACTCAACGAACATGAGTGGAGAAAGTGTGTGACTTCCACAACAGTAACAGACTGCACACCCTTGATGAACACTTCCACGACGTCTTGGGCGGAAACACATTTGCAGAGCTTGCCAATTCCAGAACTCAGGTTGCACAATGAAGAACATCTCAGTTCTAGCATAGAGTCTTTAAGATCCGCGCCTTCCACTCCCAGTCGGAGACACAGCACGCCCTGTCCGAGTCCTGAAAGGAGTCTATCGCGACAAAGTGGGGAGCCTTCTCCTGAAGATATATACATGGCCAACGTAGCAAGGCTGCCAAGGATGTTACAGCGGGCGAGCTGTTACGCAGCGCTGCCTAACTGCGCCAATCATAAAGTGCTGAAGAACTATGGTATGTACACGTTTCTTATTTTATCATTTCTCTTTTCTTTTCAACTCAAAATAGCAAAGGCAGGGATTGAAGAAACATGATGAGGATATTCTAATCCTGTTATAGCACACATTTTACAGTTTCTGATCCTGTTTATAGCACACATTTTACAGTTTCTGATCCTGTTATAGCACACATTTTACAGTTTCTGATCCTGTTATAGCACACATTTTATAGTTTCTGATCCTGTTATAGCACACATTTTACAGTTTCTGATCCTGTTATAGCAACATTTTACAGTTTCTGATCCTGTTATAGCAACATTTTACAGTTTCTGATCCTGTTAACCACCTTAACTGAAAGGCTCGAGTCCAGGTTAAAGTCATATTTCAGTGACTTTGGTCCAGGTTAATGTCATGTTTCAGTGACTTTGGTCCAGGTTAATGTCATGTTTCAGTGCCTTTGGTGCTGGTTAAATTCATGTTTTAAAGACCTTGGTCCTCGTTAAATGTCATATGATAAGACTGTGTTCCTGGTTAAAACTCACATTGTCAAAACCAGGTACCTAGACGTCGGACATGGGCCAAACGCAATCAACGCCTTTTCCTGGCCTCTTACGCGATGACCCATAACTGACCAGGATCCCACTCTACCTCTCGGTAATACCCTGGAAACAGACAAGCCAGCCTTGCCAAGCGAGTAGGAATCGAAGAGAGAAGGCGTATCTTGTACCCTAAAAATATCGTACTCAAATCTAATGCTTTGGGCCCAACGTGACACATTAAGTAAAAAGTAAAGGTTCCCTTCACGCCTTACTAGACGTATGGGGCAGTGTTAGTGGCCATATTTTTATATAACCACGGCACATTTTTGGGTCATGTGGTCGGTATTACGCCACGCCGCCTTTACTTCACAGAAAAATCACTGGTACCCATTTTTAGAGGTTGGGTGAACCCCGGAGCCTTGTCAGTCCCAAAAAAAAATCCACCACTGCCGGGGATCGAACGCGGACCCTTCTGGTCAGGAAGCGAGCACACTAACCACTCAGTCAGGAAGCGAGCACACTAACCACTCAGCCAGGAAGCGAGCACACTAACCACTCAGCCAGGAAGCGAGCACACTAAACACTCAGCCAGGAAGCGAGCACACTAACCACTCAGCCAGGAAGCGAGCCAGGAAGCGACACACTAACCACTCAGCCAGGAAGCGAGCACACTAACCACTCAGCCAGGAAGCGAGCACACTAACCACTCAGCCAGGACGCGAGCACACTAACCACTCAGCCAGGACGCGAGCACACTAACCACTCAGCCACTAACCACTCAGGGAAGCGAGCACACTAACCACTCAGCCAGGACGCGAGCACACTAACCACTCAGCCAGGAAGCGAGCACACTAACCACTTCAGCCAGGAAGCGAGCACACTAACCACTCAGCCAGGAAGCGAGCACACTAACCACTCAGCCAGGAAGCGAGCACACTAACCACTCAGCCAGGAAGCGAGCACACTAGCCACTCAGCCAGGAAGCGAGCACACTAGCCACTCAGCCAGGAAGCGAGCACACTAACCACTCAGCCAGGAAGCGAGCACACTAACCACTCAGCCAGGAAGCGAGCACACTAACTCACTAGCACTCAGCCAGGAAGCGAGCACACTAACCACTCAGCCAGGAAGCGAGCACACTAACCACTCAGCCAGGAAGCGAGCACACTAACCACTCAGCCAGGAAGCGAGCACACTAACCACTCAGCCAGGAAGCGAGCACACTAACCACTCAGCCAGGAAGCGAGCACACTAACCACTCAGCCAGGAAGCGAGCACACTACCACTCAGCCACCACTAACCACTCAGCCAGGAAGCGAGCACACTAACCATTCAGCCAGGAAGCGAGCACACTAACCACTCAGCCAGGAAGCGAGCACACTAACCACTCAGCCAGGAAGCGAGCACACTAGCCACTCAGCCAGGAAGCGAGCACACTAACCACTCAGCCAGGAAGCGAGCACACTAACCACTCAGCCAGGAAGCGAGCACACTAACCACTCAGCCAGGAAGCGAGCACACTAACCACTCATATTACGTAGACTGCCGTCAAGCACTGAACCCACTTGAAGCTATTTTAACGTTGGCTATCAAAGATGGGTAACTGTTGGAAGAATGCACAAGGAAAAGAATAACGGCAATTAGAATGATTTCAGATGAGTTTTGTTATTATAACAATGAAAAGAATAACGGCAATTAGAATGATTTCATATGAGTTTTGTTTAAAAACAATGAAAAGGCAAGAAAATGAAATAGAAGAGAGCTAGAAAAAGAAATTGAAGAGGTATCGGTGGATCACAGACAGAAATGGAAAATTAACTCAAGATATGAGTTTTATTTTGACATCATGAATTGAATATAGAACAGAAACAATTGATGATAATGATAATCAGCGAATAGATCATTATGTGTATCTTTCTGTTACTAGCTTTTATTTGTTCTTTTATTTGTTCCTTTATTTGTTCTTTTATTTGTTCTTTTATTTGTTCTTCCATTTGTTTCCTCGCCTTCTGATTTCGTTATCTAGACTCTAGCCCTGCCTGTGATTCAATGGAAGCATCACTATTCAGGTCATTTGTTGTCCGTAAAGGAGCCCTAGCACCTATGTGTTTGCCTGACATGCAGTGATTGAAAATAAGTCAACATTAATTTCTGTTATGGGAGTACAGGGTCTTAATTTTTATACAAAGTGTGATAGATGCAGTTTTTAATTAACATGTTGTAAGTGATTAGGTCTACGTTTCATTAACAACATCGTTTTTACGATAGCGGCTTGTTAAACCTCTGATCAACGGTTATATACCAAGCCGGAGAAAGTTTTTATTAAAAAGAAAAAGAGGAAGACCCAGGGAGACACTGAGAAGAACATTGATGAGAGAGGCAAGAGCAGCAGGAATCGGCTCCCTCAATGAGATAGAACTGCTTGCACAGAACAGAGACAGATGGCGAGATTTGATAAAATATCTTTAAAAAGAAAACTGCTAGAACAAAAAATTCATATAGGAGAAGGTGTATCTTGGTCTACGCCCTATGGGCCGGTTACGGCTCGAAAGGTCAATAGATAGATAGAAGTGATTAGCTCAGTATGTAGCTCACTATTCACAATAATATATCTTCGTTGTAATTTACAGAAAAGATAATTTAAAACTTTGAAATAACAAATATATTACTTCAAATCTTTACAACACAAATAATTTCAGTCATAAATGAAAAGTTTGATTTTAACTAAAGTCGAACAATTCAACTGATTGAAGGGTACAACTAAAATATGTTACTTGTTTTGCAGATAACACAAACGGTAGTGCAAGAGAAGGTTTACCAGAGCAAGCAATTGGTGACACAGCTCCAGTATAGTCGCCCCTGGTTCACAGTTGAGGTCACTTCCGTCAAGTTCACTGCATGCAGTCAAGCTTTACGTGACGAAGTGCTGACGTATAAGAACGATAGATCTCAAATATCTTCCCTGTTCCTTGAGACTTCATTGTGTGGCCGTCCCGAGTTGTATGAGCACCACTGCTGTGACGTGAAACTCATGCAGCGTCTGGTAAATGTATTCACAGATTGTTCTCAAATGTTACCGGTGAGAGACATCTACGGCACGGACCCAGGACATCTCCTACACACTGTCGGACATTTTCTATACAATGTCGGACATATTCTACACAATGTCGGACATATTCTACACAATGTCGGACATATTCTACACAATGTCGGACATATTCTACACAATGTCGGACATCTTCTACACAATGTCGGACATATTCTACACAATGTCGGACATATTCTACACAATGTCGGACATATTCTACACAATGTCGGACATATTCTACACAATGTCGGACATATTCTACACAATGTCGGACATATTCTACACAATGTCGGACATACTTCTACACAATGTCGGACATCTTCTACACAATGTCGGACATATTCTACACAATGTCGGACATCTTCTACACACTGTCGGACATCTTCTACACAATGTCGGACATCTTCTACACACTGTCGGACATCTTCTACACACTGTCGGACATCTTCTACACAATGTCGGACATCTTCTACACAATGTCGGACATCTTCTACACAATGTCGGACATCTTCTACACACTGTCGGACATATTCTACACAATGTCGGACATCTCCTACACACTGTCGGACATCTTCTACACAATGTCGGACATCTTCTACACAATGTCGGACATCTCCTACACACTGTCGGACATATTCTACACAATGTCGGACATATTCTACACAATGTCGGACATCTTCTACACAATGTCGGACATATTCTACACACTGTCTGACATCTTCTACACACTGTCGGACATATTCTACACACTGTCGGACATCTTCTACACACTGTCGGACATCTTCTACATAATGTCAACACATCTCTTACGCAATGGCAGTATATCTCCTACACACTGTAAATATATCTCCTACACAATGCCAACAGATCTCCTACACAATGTCGAGACATATAATACACGATGTTAAAACATCTCCTACACAATGTTAAGACATCTTCTACACACTGTTACATCTCCTACAAAAAGTTAAGACATCTCCTAAAGAATGTTAAGACATCTCCTAAAGAATGTTAAGACATCTCCTACAAAAAGTTAAGACATCTCTTAAAGAATGTTAAGACATCTCCTACAAAAGTTAAGACATCTCCTAAAGAATGTTACGACATCTCCTACAAAATGTTAAGACATCTCCTACAAAAAGTTAAGACATCTCCTACACAATGTTAAGACATGCCCATACACAATGTTAAGGCATGCTCCTACACAATGTTAAGGCATGCTCCTACACAATACTAAGACAATTACATCACACTGACATAATGGACCTGTAAATAGTTAAGTATATTATTCTACTCGAGAGTTACCTCATGAAACCGATTGTTCCTTTAATTACAAGCACTTTACGTGATGTCGTTGTGATATAAAGTATTTCACATCTAGCAGTACACAAATTCAAAATGTGGAGGTAACAACCCGACATCTACTTCACCGTTTCTAGCACTGTGAGTCATGTACACATTTACAGACATATTAGATGTGGAAAGACCGTACATCTAGTACATTCGGATGAAGAAATCGCCATCTTAATAGTTACATACAAACATGCACGCCTGGAACATTTCAACTCAACTTTCTGTCCTTGTGAGTGAGACTAGATCAAACTCAACTTGCAGTTAAAGGTACATCTCAACTGAACTTTCAGCCACTTTGATTGAGACCAGATCAAGCTCAACTTGCAGGTGCATTTGAACTCAACTTTCAATCACCGTGAGTGAGACCAGATCAAGCTCAACTTGCAGGTGCATTTGAACTCAACTTTCAATCACCGTGAGTGAGACCAGATCAAGCTCAACTTGCAGGTGCATTTGAACTCAACTTTCAATCACCGTGAGTGAGACCAGATCAAGCTCAACTTGCAAATATACTCGCAAGATAGACCTAAAGTGTTGACATGTTGCCTTGTTCATTGGGTACTTGCAGTATATATCTAAAGTGTTGACAGACTATCTGGTTATTGGATACTCGCAGCACATAACTAAAGTGCTGACATGGTATTTTGTTCATTGGATACTCGTATGATATATTTATAAAGTGTTGACATTCTATCTTGTTCATTAGATACTTATTTTTAAAAAACCTATTATATAAACGTCCAAACAAACACCTTCAGTCAACATTTAGCGCATGCAACCGCGGAGTTCTTTCAATATGAATTGTTCTATTCATCCAACTGATTACATCAACAGTATAAACAACTTAATAAAGAACAAGAGGAGTCAGTTACACACGTCATGTGTTTAGTTGGTTCAGTAGATCATGCTAGTTTTAAACTGCTAGTAATGTTAACCTCGACACATATTCACAATTCACATCCCTGGTAGAACTACACAAATGCACCATGTAGCAAGTTTGTAAAGTTCATCCTCACCAAATCAGAGAAGATCATCCCAGCAGCTCCAACTGCAAATGCTCCTCAACGACAACCAGAAATAGTACATGAAAACCTCACCTCAATAATCCACGACCAATTAATCACTCATCTACTCAACCTTCTCCGCATTTACTACACCAGGGCATTCAAACTCATCATAATCATCATCAAAAACATCATGTGCCTTACCGGTTGGCGTAATCGATCATGTCCTTCCATAATTGTATGTCCACAGTACATCGTATCAATTCTGTTGTTGACTGTTTTCCATGCCATGACACCAAGCTGTCTAGTATCTTCTCTCTTTGTCGTCAGCAATCTCTCTTACCCTTGCATTCACGTTACACCAGTGGCGTATTCTCTATGATACCGCAGCTACCGCCGGTAGCTTGAACATATTAACGAAAACAAAAGGAAATGATAATTTATTATATTTTTTAAAAATAATTATATTACAAATTTTCGAATATTGTATTACCCATTTCGTAGGCCAATATGATTTATTTGCTTTGATTTGCATTTATTAAAGCAAGGTTTTCCTCTGGCCACTATAACGCTTGTGAATGTTATAACTATTCTACATTGAAACCTCTAGGAGCCAGCGGTACATTTTTCCCCTATCCGGACCAAGTATTACCGACCTTGACATTCAAAATTGGGAATCAAAATTTATTTAGTGGGTGTTGCCGCTAGATGACTCATTACGGAAGTTCCTTAGCTTTTTATAACTACGTTATGCGCATCATACAATATGTACTTTGTACTGGGAGCAAACATCAATAATAAGATATAACAATGAAAACTCTACACCCATGGACATAAAAAGAGGAGTAAGACAAGGATGCATCCTATCACCAAGCTTGTTCAATCTATACACTGAGCAAATCTTTAAAAAACATCTCAGAGATACCAGGCCTAAACATTAATGGAAAGATAATCAATAACCTAAGATATGCTGATGATACTGTTCTGCTAGCAGAAAATCCTAAAGACCTACAACAATTTTTAATATGATAAACATAACAAGCAAAAAATATGGACTAGAAATGAATATCAAAAAGACTAAAACTATGATCATAAACAAAGAAAATTCTCAAGACCTACAATTAAATATCACAGTTGATGGAATACATCTGGAGACAGTCCAGAGCTACAACTACACTGGACATACTATAACTAATGATGGAAAATGCTAAATTGAAATAAACAAAAGAATAGGTATGGCAAAAAGTAATTTTAATGTCATGAAAAATATTCTAACATCAAAACAAATATCAGCAGGGCTGAAACTAAGAATGACAAAATATTACATCTTCTCAATGTTCCTGTATGGTGCAGAAACATGGACATTAGACAAGAAAACAGAACAAAAAATTGAAGCCTTTGAAATGTGGATTTATAGAAGAATAGGTAGAATTGGATGGAAACAAAAGATAACAAACGATGAAGTTTTAAAACAACAGAAAATAAAAAGAGAACTACTAAATACAATTAAGACAAGACAAATGAAATTTTTGGGGCATGTTAAAAGACACAACAGCCTACTAAAAGTAATATTGGAAGGAAAAATACAAGGTAAAAGGGGCAGAGGTAGACCAAGACTAACATGGACGAGTAACATCAAAAGATGGACAAGTCAATCTATGACAGCCTGCACCATCAAAGCAAGAAACAGAGTAGAATGGCGATCATGGTAGCCAACCTTCGTTGCGGAGAAGGCACTCGATGATGATGATGATGATGCGCATCAGCATCTGTAGAAAGAACTACTTCTGCTCTCAAGAGAATCAAATCTTATTGTCGCTCAACTCAGACACAAGAGCGCTTATCTGGTTTGGCATAAATGTCCATTGAGAAATCATTCCCTCAGAAACTTAGAAACCAACTCAACAGTACTTTCAATGACAAAGTCATCAAGACATTTTCGTCCCAAACGAGACGGATGTAATTAACATAAATAAGTAAGTAATTTAAAATGTAGTGAAGTCATTAGAATATATAACTTTATGTTAGCCTACTGAATATAATGTATGTTTTTATTTATGTCCGCGGTAGCCCAGACACCAAAACCAGTATACGCCACTGCATTACCCACAAGAAATATCAAAATAGTCTACAACTTACCTGACATAAAATACTAGTAGTCAAAAGCTGTTGTAGAAGCGTCTCATGAACTGAAACTATGTTATCCAAAAAATCAATTACAAAAATATGTTTTGTAACCATTATTTAGCATCGCCTAAAGTCAACTCAGAAACTAATTTGATTTCACCACACCCTGTTGTTAAAGAGTGAGCCACGATAGCTCAGTGGTTAGTGAACTGGACTACAAAACGGCTAGAGATCGACGGCTTCCGGGTCCACCCAGCCTTAAATGGGTACCGGATTTTTTCTGGGAAAGTAAAGCGGCACGGGCGTAATACCGACCACATTACCTCGAAAATAATGGGCTGAAGGTATGTAAAAATTATGGTCACTAACACCATATTCCCTATACGCAACTTGGCGTGACGTGTCACTAACACCATATTCCCTATACGCCACTTGGCGTGACGTGTCACTAACACCATATTCCCTATACGCCACTTGGCGTGACGTGTCACTAACACCATATTCCCTATACGCCACTTGGCGTGACGTGTCACTAACACCATATTCCCTATACGCCACTTGGCGTGACGTGTCACTAACACCATATTCCCTATACGCCACTTGGCGTGACGTGTCACTAACACCATATTCCCTATACGCCACTTGGCGTGACGGGTCACTAACACCATATTCCCTATACGCCACTTGGCGTGACGTGTCACTAACACCATATTCCCTATACGCCACTTGGCGTGACGGGTCACTAACACCATATTCCCTATACGCCACTTGGCGTGACGGGGCTCTTGTCTACTTACTGTTGGTAAAGAAGCACGTCAATCATTGATGGGAAGCAAGAACGGAGACTATTATTATTGCAATTGTGCCATGTCGCAAACATAGAGATTATCTACACTGCGTTATTTATTATTGCGTAGAGATGTTGCATATCACATTACCACTTAATAATTTATATTTGTCCTGAGTGTTAGTTTTGTGTTGGCCCATTCTCTATGCTTAAATTTACCAAATGTTGAAGATGCCTCTCTGACTCCCGGGAACTTATCTCTCCATCAAGTGAGATGGTGGTTGTGATCAACCGAGGTAGGTGAACTCCCGCACAGACTGAAGGGACATTTTATTTCATGTTAAGGTTGCCGGTATGGCTATACCCACTTGCAAACTCACAATCTTCTGGGCAGGAGAGTAAGTAACGTGATCTAGCTAGTTGTCAATCATTAACTGCAGGACAATTTCATTTTGGACAACACTATCACAGCTTATGTAGTTTAGATAAGCATCAATACGGAAACGAAAAAAAATCAAAATTAAAATAAAATAGAAATAAATAAACTGAAATAATTAGACAGATGATAGCTTAAGATAAAAGTAAAGAAAGGTGGAAAAGAAACGAAAGGAAACCTAAATATATAAAAACCAATAAAATGTAAGTGTAATCAGAAAGAAAGAAAATGTAAGTGTGATATATTACATCTGTTATGTAAAAATATATAACAAATAGTCTACATATTTGCTTCTATTTTTGTATCCACTGTAATATATTGAAGCTTTCAGCTACTCTCTCTGTGTTATCTGCAGTGTGTGTGTGTGTGTGTGTGTGTGTGTGTGTACTTGGAACGTAGGATATAGTATGTATATATGTAATTATGTGAATATAATAATATACATATAGTATTAATTTGTGCCATATAAATATGATGAGCATGTACTTCAAAAATAGTATTTTTGTAATTATACTTCCGTTAGAAATATACACTTGCAGCAGTGTAAGTTGTTTATTTGTTTACGAAACACATAGTTGATCTTCATACTTGTATACCGTCCATTGTTTTCTTTGTCTTCAATATTTATTTGCAACAAATGTTGGCAAAACCAAAATGTCTGAGATATACCAAATTTGGTGAAAGTCTGAGACTTTTGAATGGAGCGGCATCGCTGAGTTGTAGACTAGGCATTCTCATATCTTCTGTGCCCGTTCCAGCAACCAACAAATTGATCATCGTCGCGTTCCTAAGAAACGGTGCGCAGCTCATGACACGCTTCCGCATCGCTTAATGGCTGTCGCGGGCAGCACGACCTTCATGCTCCTCGCGCCGAATCCGTGTAGACTTCGCGGTTAGTGAGCATGCCCCAGGAATCGCTGTCCCAACAAATGAAGGCAGGCCTCCGCTTCAGGAAACACTCGATCCGACATCAGTCTAACAGGTTGCTGTCTAACACAGATCACACATATTATTCCAGAACATTGCCTGGGCCTGCTACTGTTCCAATTCAATTAACACTCAGTCGCCTGCAGCATGAGTTCCCACGAACTGGCGCCAAAACCATGCTGATTTCGTGGTTAAGTGAATGCAGTCGGAGAACCGCTGTCTCCGCAAACGAAAATCCAGACTAGAAAGAATCATTTGAACACACACTGCAACAAGAAAATATGCTACCAGTCCCAAATCTAATTTGACTAGGCGAAAACCTTGGCACGCTATACCAACCGGCTTAAGAATCAATATGATAATAAATTGCTGGAGACCATTTTGTATCCTTATCATCATCATGTGCTAGTCCTTCTCAACCGCTCTGTGGAGTCAGGAGGCGAGAGAATAGAGCTACTGGCCAATCCAAAATAAGACCACTAAAAATAATGCACTGGAATGCTGAAGGCATCAACAGCAAAAGAGATGGGTACAGTAAAAAGATAGAATTAGAAAATATCCTGCATGAAGAACAAATAAGCATATGCTGTTTGCAGGAAACCCATCTAAACAACGACATAGCCTTGAAGATTAGGGGATACCAGTGCTACCGATCTGACAGAATAAATAGACAAAAGGGTGGAATACTGACTCTTGTAAGGAACAACATTAATGCATGTCAGATTGAAGTGTATATGGATGGGGCGGAATATCAAATACTGCACCTCAGGACAGGAAATACAGACTTCCATCTACTTAACTATTACTGTCCGAGTGACCGCCCACTAGCACTAGACACAATTACATTAAAAGAAAGAATAATTGTATGTGGAGACTTTAACAGCCACTCACAGAGCTGGGGCTATGAACATATGGACAAGAGAGGTGAAGAGCTTGAAAATTGGCAGGATGACAATGGGCTTATACTATTAAACCAGGCAACAGATCCATCAACATTCTACTCCAGATCATGGCATACCACATCTACACCAGACCTTGCTTTCCATTCACCAGACCTGGATTGGAATATCACACGAATTGTTGGGAAACAACTTGGAGGCAGCGACCACCGACCAGTCTTTTTAGTGGTGCAAAATGAGGCCATCAGGGAGAGCAGCACTCTCTCCAGATGGAATTACAAAAAGGCAGACTGGAAAATGTATCAACACTACACCAGTGTACTGACTAAAGATATAAATACAGATAGAGACATCAACAAAATAGTTGATGAATTCAGTAGACTAATAATACAAGCTGCCAGTGAAACAATACCTAGAGGGGCACGGAAACACTACAAACCATACTGGAGTAGTGAACTAGAAGAACTGCACAATGACATGGAAACATCTCGAAAGCAAGCAGAAAATAACCCTTGCCAAGAACACCACAACAACTGCCAGCATGCTAAAGCCAAATTTCAACGGGCTAAACTACAAGCCAGACGGAGAAGCTGGAAAGAGAAAACAGAGTCCTTGAATCTTGAACGAGACACAAGAAAAGTGTGGAAGCTTGTAAAACAGCTGAATGATGAGAGTACAGAAAGGAACACCAAAATTACACTGAAGAAGGATGGAAACATTCTAACAGGTAAACAAGCAGCAAATTACTTTGCAGACTCCTTTGCAAATGACAATAATATTGACATTAGCCTAGAAAAACGACAAGAGATCCGTTTAAAACAACAAAATGCAAGACAAGAAGAGACCACACATGAAGTAATGGAAACACCCATTACACAAAGAGAGCTAGAGCTGGCAATATCCAAATTAAAAATGAAAAAGTCACCAGGCAATGATGGAGTGTCCAATGAAATGATTAAGAACTTGGGAACTGCAGCTAAAGCAAAACTACTGCAGATCTACAACATTTGCTGGATCACAGGTAGAGTGCCACAGGCATGGAGAGAAGCAATTATGATACCATTACTAAAGCCAGGAAAAGATGGTTCAATGACATCCAGCTATAGACCAATCAGCCTTACAAGCTGTTTGTGTAAAACAATGGAACGTATAATCAATCTCAGACTGCAGTGGTACCTGGAAAGTGAAAATCTCCTTGTCCCACAACAAGCAGGCTTTAGACAGTGTTACTCTACCGAAGATCAAGCAACCTATCTTTCCCAGGAAATTGAAGATGCGTTTCAAGAAAAGAAACTGGTACTAGCAGCATGGATAGACCTAAAGAAAGCATTTGATAAGGTATGGAAGGAAGGGCTTTTGAAGAAACTGAGAAATTATGGAGTAAATGGCAGGATGTACAAATGGGTCAAAGCATATCTGCATAACAGGAGAGCCAGAGTGCAACTGGATGGTCTTAAGAGTAAGAAGGTCTTATTGCGCCAGGGCGTTCCACAAGGAGGGGTACTATCTCCAACACTTTTTCTGATCTACATCAATGACCTAGTTACTGAACTACCACATGGCATCAAAGTGGCAATGTATGCAGATGACTTGGTAATGTGGTGCACAGAGGAGTATGCAACAGTGGCCTCCAAATTGCTACAAAGAGCTATGAATGCACTGAATTCATGGACAAATAGATGGTGTATCAGCATCAATACAGACAAATGCAGTACTACACTTTTCACACTCTCCCCAAAACAAAAAGCAGGAGCCATCTACATAAACAATGAGCCTGTGAAAGAAGACATACAAGCTACATATCTCGGAGTTACATTTGATAACAAACTATCTTGGAAACAGCAGATAAATAAGGCAACCCAAAAAGCAAGGAGGAAATTGGCTATTCTAAGAAAGTTGTGTGGAACCACATGGGGTGCGAGTGGGAAAATACTCAGTAAAGTTTACCAACAGTGTATACGCCCACATTTAGAATATGGATCGTCCGCATGGTGCTCAGCATCAAACACCACATTGCAAGAACTGGATAAAGTACAAAACCAGGCACTTAGGGTCATCACAGGAGCAATGAAATCAACACCAATATTGGAGATGGAGAAATTGTGGAGGATACCAGCACTGAGAGAACGGAGAGACACAAAGGTGCTGATACAGGCAGAAAAATTTGTATGCATGCCGAGACATCCAATGAAGGACAGATTCCAAAATCTTGCATTGGGACGACTTAAGAGAAGCAGCTTTATCCACCAAGCCAAGCGTATTAGTAGACAAACACCAGACATGCCAAGAGTTGTTAAACCCCTTCTGCCCATACCAGAACAGACTCCCTGGACAGATGAATCAGGATTATCAGTTCAAATACGGACAGAAGTGAAAGGAATAGTTGACAAAGAGGAACAAAATAGTCTACAGCGAAAAACAATAGCTCTCAGTTTCCTGGATGAAGAATACCCACAAGACCTATGGATTCGTGTGTACACAGATGGATCAGCACAGAATGCAGTAAAGAATGGGGGAGCAGGTGCATATATAGAGTACCCAAATAACACTAGGGATATGAATAAAATAGCAACAGGGAAATATTGTCACAATTATGATGCGGAAATACAAGCAATAAAGTTGGCAATAGAAAAACTGCTGAACAGTAATCTTAGCGCACAGCCTGTAGTGTTTTTGACAGATGCAAGATCAGTACTCCAGGCACTACAATCCAGAAAATTACCACATCTGCAGACCTTATTGACTGAACTCTGCAAGCACCACAGGGTTGCCCTGCAGTGGATCCCGTCTCACTGTGGAATACCAGGAAATGAGAAAGCAGATCAGTTGGCAAAGGAAGATTCAACAGGCACACAACTAGATACACCAGTTACATACCATCATAAGAAACAGATAATCAAATCAATCAGAGGACCACAAGCCCCAAATCAGGATGCCTTTCATAATATGAATAGATATGAACAAGTTATCATTATACGCCTAAGAACAGGACACAATCGACTCCATAGTCACATGTATACAAAATTCAAGATCGGCACATCAACTACTTGTACATGTGGACAGGCACCCCAGACTGCTGAACACATACTTCAAGACTGCACTGAATATAGTAGACTGAGGAAAATCCATTGGCCCATAGATACAACACTACAGACAAAACTATATGGGCCACTGCAAGAATTACAAAAGACAGTAAAATTTATACAGGAAACGACATTGCAGATATAGACAATACTTCAGGCGAACGAAAGATAGATAGATCATGTGCTATACCGGTTGGCGTAGGCGATCATGTCCTTCCACAATTCTTTATTCCACTGTGCGTCGTATAAATTATTTTGTTGACTGTTTTCCCTGCCATGACACCAAGCTATCTAATATCATCTCTCTTTGTCGTTCTGCGACTTTGTATCTGCGATATTTCCCTGTATTTTGTCAGTTGCAATAAAGTTTTCCAACTGTCTTCTTCTCATGATATGCCCGAAAAATATTGATTGCTTTTTTTTTTATGTTTCTTAGTAGCTCCCTTTTTATGTTGGCCTTTTTGAGAATTTCATGGTTGGTCTTTTTAGCTGTCCATGAAACTTCCAATTTTCTTCTGAGAAATCTCATCTGTGTAGCCTTTAATCGTCTTTTCATTTGTTTCTATACTGTCCATGATTCGCTTCCATGGGTCAGAATTGGCTCTATAATGCACAGACAAACTCTCTTTCTCACTCTTTTGATAGAAACTGTTGTTGCATAAGGTGTTTGTTTTTTTTTCTGTACCTTAGCCTACTCATTAGCAAACATTTATTTCTACAAATAATCTAGACTTGATGATTTTATCCATGTCTGTCTAAATGTCTGTCATTTTGACAATATTTGGTTCATTACTCTGGCTTTGCTGTAGAACCTTCATCCCTATGCTCAGCCAACGATCATGTCAATCTTTACTTTTTTCATGAGAAACAGGCAGTCCTCAGCATAAAGAGCAGGAGCTGCTGCGATGAAGGTACCTCCATGGTGATCACTGTTGAGGTTACTTGTATACTTTGTTGTAGCCTCGCTGACTTTGCCTCCATCTCCGTGGTGTGGACAGGAGAAAAAGAAGTGTTCGGATGACCCGTGACTTGTCTTATCATGATATATCATCATCATTGAGTGCTGTCTCCGCTTCGAAGGTTTGCTACCATAGAACGCCATTCTGCTCGGTCTCTTGCTTTGTTAGTGCAGGTTGTCATAGGCTGACTTGTCTATCTTTTGATGCTACTCGTCCACGTTAGTCTTGGTCTACATCTGCTTCTTTTACTTTGTATCTTCCCTTCCAAGATTGCTTTTAGTAGGCTGTTGTGTATTTTAAGTAGGCCCAAAAATCTCATTTATCTTGTTTGAATTATGTTTAGTAGTTCTCTTTATTTTTAGTTGTTTTAAGACTTCATCATTTGTTTTCTTCTCTTTCCATCAAATTGTACCTATTCCTCTATATATCCAGATTTTAAAGGCTTCACTTTTCTGTTTTGTTTTCTTGTCTAATGCCCATGTTTCTGCGCCATACATGAATGCTGAGTAGATATAACATTGTGCTATTCTTATGTTTAGCCCTGGTGTTATTTGTTTTGATGTTAGTATACTTTTCATGGCATTAAAATTACATTTTGCCATTCCTATTCTTTTGTTTATTTCAGCTCTACATTTTCCATCACTGGTTATAATATGGCAAAGGTAGTTGTATCTCTGAACTTTCTCCAGGTCTATTCCTATCACATAACACAGACTAAAACGTTTGCTTATCTCCATTATGAAGAATAAATTGTGTAATATTATATTTTCTCTCATGAATGAAGTCTGTGCTTGTGTTTGTCTACATCTCTTTCTGTTGTACATCTACTTTCTAAATTTGAAATCATTTCCAGGTTGTCAGTTCATTGATTTGCTATGACCAAGACACTTTAATTAAGCATTTCTTGGAATTGTTCATTTTTTGTTGCGACTGAGTCGTCTTTTATTGGTTCCATCCAAGAGAGCAGTCAATGGCTGGTACACTTTATGGCGTCTTGTAGATAAATAACAGAATTACTCCACTACGTTCGCTCCGTAAACACCCATACCAGAGTGTGAGAGTGCCTCATATCCGGCCCACACTATTCATATGTTTCCGCTTCCCTTGATTTATCAAAATCCGTAAAATTTCAGTTGCTGTGACTGTTTCATGATCTCTTCCACGCGATCTACTCAACTCTAACGTCTGTCTGTTATCAACATCTTCATCTTTGCTTCTCTTCCCTTGTTACTATGATCATCTGTATTATATTTACTTCAATTCACTATATCTCTTTAGTTTTCAATTTAAATGGTTATGCACTACTTGTTCACCTTATTATCCCAATGTTTTTCATCCATTTATTGAACTTTTATTTACGATAGTAACATGAATATTTGAGATACCAGTAATTATATGTTCAGAGTAAATGGATGTGAAATTTTCAGATTTTAGAGAGGGAATTAAAAGTCTTCGAAAACAAATGTCTCCGAAGATATGTCAAAAATAAGCTGGAAAGAAAACATTTCAAATGAAGAGCAAAGAGATGGATCAAAACAATATGACGTTATGTGTGTCAAGCTTTACAATAAGATGTCGTTGCAAATACATCGGCCATATGCTGAGAATGGATGAAGATAGGCTTCCCTGTCGGGTAATCGTTGTGGAAACCACATAGTAAAAGAAAACAAGACATAGGACTAAGGAACAACCAAGACCTATAAGAACTAGCAACAAATCGTGGAAAACTATGACTTCCGCCCTATGTGTCGTCGTCGGCACGAGATAAAAATAAAATGAATATTCATGACAAATGTTTGGTAATTTTAAGAGACACGATTTTTAAAAACAGACGGCAAAAGACACAGTTGTAAAACGTTGATAATTACTGCATCTAATAGTGTTCATACTCATGGCTACCTCAAGATACCTGATATATGATCCTAGTCACTGTGTTGTTCTAATGATCGTATACATTCTCTAGATAGGACTTCTGGTCAATATGGTGAATATGCGGCAGGAACCGATGAGTTTCTGTCTGAAAAATTTTCCTTGTTGCAGTTTCCTCATATTACAAGCCCGGCTTGCTGCCGGAGCTACTGAGTTTAGTGATCTGTGCACAGCGTGAGCTGTGTTTTCATCCGGATTGTGTTCCGATATTCCGATTGCTTACGATGAATGATGCTATCGTATGATGAAGGACAGATTGCGTTCACTTTAGATATCATTGAACATTTGTGTTATTATTTCTATTCCAAAAACACCCATGTCTTCAATCTCTTATTTAGTTATATTATCTGGTTAAGGAGGTGTTCCTGCTTTCATATTGCGCAAGGCATCTTCCACTTCTTCTTTGAGAATTTCTGGTCCTTCCCCATTATCCTTAATATATACCTCTATTCGTTCATCATCATAAAGATCTTTAATGTATTCTATCCATCTTTTTCTTATGCTTTTTTGTTCAATCAACAGTTCTCCTTATTTCTTCTTCTTGTATCCATTAGCGCAAGTAGAATATGATGAGTAAAAGGTCTAGTGTGTGTATAACCAGCCAGCTGCAATAACTATAGGCGCGTATTCTATGTGATATCTTGTTAAGGATTACGCAGCACCCAAAGGTATGTCGTGAGTGTGGCGAGGTCAGTTCTTGTAACCTGCAGTAATTTCCTAGCTTACCTGAAATCAAAGAGTCACACCACTGACTGTACTGACTCAGGGCCACTTATGTTGGTTAACACATCAATAAATACCCTTGGCATCGTTATATTCATAGAGTCACAGCACTGACAGTACTGACGCTGTCTCGGAGCCACGTATGTCCAATTTAGTTAGAATGTCATAAATGCTCCTGACATTGTTTAGCGCATATAGAGTCACACCATTGACTGTACTGACGCTCTCTCAGAGCCACCTACGTCTAATTTAGTCAGATTGTCATAAATGCTCCTGACATTGTTTAGCGCATATAGAGTCACACCATTGACTGTACTGACGCTCTCTCAGAGCCACTTACGTCCAATTTAGTCAGATTGTCATAAATGCCCCTAACATCGTTATGTTCATATTTAGAGTCACACCACTGACTGTAATGATGCTCTCTCAGAGCCACTTATGTCTAATTTAGTTAGAGCGTTATAAATGCCCCGTTTAGCTCATATTTCTATTAGTTATTTACTCATGTTAAGCAATAAACTATCATGGAAACATGTATTTTCAATCTTGTGATTTTTCTTATTTGTGTATTGATTCACAATAGGACAACAGACAAGAAAATCACCGGAGGCTGTTCAGATATGGTTTTATAAAAGAATGTTAAGAATACCATGGGCAGCTAAGAAGAGTAATGATAACGTTCTGAAAGAGGCCAAAGCAAAAAGAGAGCTAATTTCCAATATTAGGAAGAAACAATCATCATTTTTGGTCATGTTATGAGAAGAGAACAGCTGGAATATATTGTGACAACTGGGAAAATTGAGGGACGAAGAGATAGAGGGAAAAAAAAAGAGAAAAGATACCAGACAGCTTAAGAGAATGGCTTGACAGAAGGTCAACAACAGAGATGATAAATAACTGTTTAGTACCAGAGTTATGGAGAGACATGATCACCTATGCCAGCAGACATGATACTTGATGATGATGAACGAGTACAGTGATGTCACTAACACTTCACGACATCAAAACCGACTATGTAGAAAGCCTACCAGGTGAGAGGGTTTTCCCCGTAAACAATCAATACTTGTGACGTTTTCAGCTACCTATAGACGGTGACGTCATTTTACCCACAATCACCCCTGCTCGGGAGACTCGGTTGTTGAGTGGTTAGTCTCCTCGCTTCCTGATCAGAAGGGTCCAGGTTGGATCCCAGAAGTGGTGGATGTTTCTAGGACCGACAGGGTTCCGGGGTTCACCCAATTCTCTAAAAATGGATACCACTAACGTGATGCCGACCACATCAGTCAAAGAGGTGCCGTGGTCACAGACAAATAGTCACTAACACCACATTGAACCCAGCAAGGTGTGCAGGGACTCTTTACTTTGCAAATTTTCCCCCTTTTTGCAATACAGAAAAACGTCACAAGCTTTCGGTGACAAGCTCTCAGTGGACGGGCTTTCGATATAGTGGGCTTTGATTACATAGAGACAATGATTATGGGGGGGGGAGGGGGAGGGGGGGCCGCAATAGCTCCATGGTTAGTGAACTGGATTACAAAGGACAAGAGGTAGGGTTCGATCCCAAATGACGGCTTCCGGGTTCACCCAGCCTTAAATGGGTACCGGATTTTTTTCTGGGAAAGTAAAGCGACACGGGCGTAATACCGACCACATTACCCCAAAAATCATGTGCTGAAGGTCTGTACAATTGATGGTCACTAACACCATATTCCTTACACGCCACTTGGAGTGACGGGAGCTCTACTTTACTTTACTAATGACTATAGGACTATCTTTTTGCGATTTTCTGGTTGTGTTTGCTTATTGCACTTTGTTTTGTGACTGCTGTATCATTGAGGCTTGGTGAGTTTGTCTGACATTTATGGCAGCAGACGTAGAAGGCTTTGACGCAACCGGCAGGCTATAATTGGCAGTGCTGGATTGGCGCAATGAGCGCTGCTTTGACAGCAGAGCATAGTCGCTCACTTATGTCTGACATTGATGCGACAATTGTTTCTTTGGCATCAGCTCTGGCTCGACACGTGTCCTTCAATGTAAGGCTGAAAGTCACATTATTTACTTTCATATTTGTCGTCTGGATTTGGTTTGCATTGATCAGCATAAACGGAGGTCGTTTCAAAAATAACTGTTCTCACATCAGTTGGTTATTTATCATCATTATGTGCCGTGTCTGGTGTTATAGGAGATATCATTATGTGCCATTCTGGTTGCCGTAAGCGATCTTGAACTTTCACAATTATATGTTCCTAGTGCATGAATTGTCTTGTTGACTGTTTACCGAACCACGGCATCAAGCTATCTAGTATCTCCTCTATTTGTCGTTTGTCATCGCTCTTTCCCTGTATGTTTCCATGTGTAACCAAGTATTCCGACTCCCTCTATTCATGACGTATCACAAACATGGACATTGTTTTTTCTTGTGTTTTTAATGAGCTCTCTTTTTTGTATTGGCCTCGTTGAGAATTTCCTCGTTGGTCTAATGGCTGTGAAAAGAACTCTCAACATTCTTCTGAGAAATACCATCTCCTCTGTGGCCTCAAATCGTCTTTTATTTGTTTGTCTGCTGTCTATAATTCGCTTCCATAGCTCAGAATTGACTCTATATATCACCGATGAAATCTCTCATTTCTGTTGACATAGACTTGTTGCACAAGATGTTTTTTTTTTTTTTTTTTTTTTCGTTTTCCGAAATGTCACTTTAATCTGAGTGCTGGAGATCAATCCATACACCACCACACAGCCCTTCCTTCCCACAATGATGCGTTGTGATATTCTGTACCTGGCTTGGAGCTAAGACGGTACACTTGTTAGGGCACTTATATGCTAACCTGGCGGTTGAAGGTTGAACTTCAGCCTGCTTGAAGTTTTCTTGACAACATAAACAATTACACAAACCGGCAGTTCTCTTATTGAGTTATTGGCGGGCCATCATCATTGCACTCGGAACATGCCTATAGGTACTCAGGTCCCCTCCTCGGCAAGCCCCTCAGTGTCCAGCGACTGACGGCTCCAGTTCCGCAATTCTGTGTAAATGACTACCGCCGACTTTCTCTTGGGAAATACGATAAGCTGGTATTGTGTTTATCACGTGATCCACATGTGCAAAGACAATGATGGTGACAACAACACAAGATTTAGGGAACAAGTGGTGGGTGCAACATGCACTCCTACAAAGTATGGTCCTAAAAAGTATGCCTTACAAATAAGGTCAATACAAAATATTTGATGCTTCGGCCTACATGTGGCCTTATTCAGATTTCTAGGACAACACAAACGGGCTGTGAAATGAAGATATACTCCACTACTTGTTCTGGAGTAACTAGAACTAATACTACAAAGAATGAAACGTAAACGATAAGAAAATACGTCATCAGGAAAATATACTATATCACATGTATAGTAGAGAGTGAAGGAGGAAATGAATGTAAAAAAAAAAAAGTGTACACAAATGAGTCATTTAGCTGAAACTCCTCACACAACCACATTTTTTTTAAATAACAAAATCCCGCAAAAAGTATTAGCCGCCTTGAAGGTCATGAAAGCTGCCAACATCAAGCAGAGGCTACTTACCTTTTTATTCCCGAGCCTAGTCTCCAGATCAATCTAGTATGTCCTAGCAATTCTTACTGTCAGTACGACGCAAATTGACAGGCTGGAGAAAATACAGAGTGAAGCCATGCACACTATCGTGGGGTGTACGAGGGACACTCCCTGTGTAGCAATGAGGTATCTTCTTGACTTTTCAACTATGGATGACAGGATCAAGATCTGGGGCGTACAAGCATACCTGAAGATAAGTGCAGATAGAGAGCATCTATTACACCAAAAGCTCAACACAGGGAAAGGTGTCAGGCTAAGAAGAGGCAAATCATGGGTGGGCCGAGTAGAAGATGTCATCAAACAGGTCTGTGGGCTTACCAATACGTTGGCGAGGAGTGGATACCTGTGCCTACGTCATTCAAGGGGACATTCTCGTTAATTATCACAATCGACAGGAAATGTAGGGAACAGAACTCAGTCGTGGTCAATGCGAAGTCAACGGTCTCATCTGCGATAACACCAAAGGAGTGCATGGGCATTTACAGCATGCTCGGCAGGCAAAGTAGTCAAAGAAGACAGTGGTGCATACGTCATGACCACGAGTAGCATGACAATGGAGGTGATGGCAGTGACCAGGGCATTCAAATGGTTAGAGTCACAAGACTACACCCACGCCTGCATACTGATAGATTCGATGAGCATGATTAAAAAAAAGTGGAAGCGGGCTCTGTACATATGAAATGGGTAGAGTCATTGCAGAAGTCAAAAATATGTATGGTCACCTTTGTCTACGTCCCAGGACATGCAGGAGGGCAGGGAAATGAAAGAGCGGACTGGTTGGCTAACCAGTTGAAGACGATAAACCAATAAATTGGGCGGACATCATCAATGCCCTTCGAGATGTGGGTAAGGCACTGGACTTTGACAACCATGAGTCCACGTCACTCCTTTGGATGAAAGAGATGGAAGTTAAGATGTGCACAGTCAGAAACGAGAAACTTAGTGGGCGTGTAAGAAGACTTATCAATCAACACAGAACTGGAGTTGTCAGTCGCTGGGCACTGCGGGACTTGCTGAGAAGGGGATATGAGCACCTGTTGACATGTTTGGAGTGCAATGATGATGACCCGCAATAACTCAATAAACATGTCAATGCTGTAAGAACATAACATTTCAGAAATATGACTGATAAGAAGATAAAAACAAGCACAGTAAAATATTTTAGTCATGTAAAACAACACAACAACAGAGAGATAATTACAGAGGGCAGAGTTCCAGGAAAGTGAGAGACAGAGAGGTTGGCCTAGAAGAAGGTGGCTACAGAATATTAGATGAACTGGGATTGACTGCTGCAAATGCTGGCAACAAGAGACAGAGAAAACTTCAAATTAGCTGTCATGGGAGCCAAGTTCAGACAGAAACAAACAGCATGCTGTTATTCAAATTCTCATTAAGCATCAAAGCAATGCCACTTTATAGTCAGGGTTTTTTTTATTTACATGCATGTAATCATGTAATATATCTATATATACAAATTTCACACACACACACAGATTTATATAAGTATATATGTAATCATGTAATATATCTATTATACACATTTCACACACACACACACACATTTATATAAGTATATATGTAATCATGTTATATATCTATATATACATATTTCACACACACACAAACATTTATATAAGTATATATGTAATCATGTTATATATCTATATATACATATTTCACACACACACAAACATTTATATAAGTATATATGTAATCATGTCCTGGTATAATAGAGAGAGAGAGAAGAGAGGAAGAGTCATAAAGAGAGTGAGTGAGGGAAAGGAATGTTATTTGAAAGGAATCATTTCACAACATGCTCATACCATGCAATCAAGCCAGCAAAATACAGAAGAAAAGTCACAGCTACTGAAGTCAGATATGTTAGAAAAATAAAGAATGTAACAAGTGGCAGTAATCATGAATGAAGATTAGAAGTAGAGTAGGTGTGGTGCTAATCCAGTGACAAATTCATTGGTTGGGCTCATGTCACATGATCATATACAACAAGTACTTCATTGGTTGGACACATGTCACATGATCACCTACAAGTACTTCACTGGTTGGACACATGTCACATGATCACCTACAACAAGTTCAGTGGTTGGACACATGTCACATGATCACCTACAAGTACTTCACTGGTTGGACACATGTCACATGATCACCTACAACAAGTTCAGTGGTTGGACACATGATCAGACAAGAAAGAAGTAAAGATGGATGACCAATATATGATTGGTCAAACAAAGCAAGCACACATCTCTGGACAGAACAGTTCTTGTGTCATGATGTTGTGGGGCACAAGAGAACTGAGAACAAAAACAACCAACGACAGCTTTAATATCAACTTAATCCTTCATAGAACATTTCACCATTGATTTCAGTGCAACACATTCGTTCATCTTATCTTGAACTTTTCTATGTTAATGTTCAATTGACATACTCATACCCTTCTCATCCATTTCAACGCATTCTTTCATCTTATATCTTACTTGTCTACTTCAGTGTGGTGATGTCTACTCTGTCACTCTTTTATTTTGAGATTCAGAATCTTGCCCAAAGGACTAGCTGTTGACAATAAACTAATGACATAGACACATGTGGAGACTACAGCGCAGCAAACTTTTCATTGAGATAACATTTATGAGGAGGGGGGGTCTCGGTAGCATAGTTGGGAAAACCACCTGATTGGGCTACCAACATTCTGACAACCTGTGTTCAATTCCTGCCGGAAGCAGTATGAGTTGTACTCGTGGTTGGAAAAACAAAATGGCCCCACAGTTGACCCAGCTGCTGGCAGAAATGGGTACCAGGGTAAGACTCTGGGAAGGTGAGGAATGCTGCCTCGCATCGTGAGTTTCCATGTTTGAATCGATACTATCCAGAAGTCTCCTTCTGGACAGGCAGCCAAGCACATATAGGTGAAAGCTCATGTGCTCATATATCGATTTAAGTCTTGTACTTTATCTTTACCTACTTAAGAGGACATTGAACCACATTCTTCCACTCCTTTTAATTGCAGTCATTTATTAACATGCTCTATACCTCTACTTGTATGAGGTGAGCTCTAAACGCCTGCATGTAAACAATGCCCAACTATTCTGTTAGCTCATTTGTCAATGTCTACAGGCCTGCCTTAATCACAAAATGCCTGTGTTCTGTTATTTTCTTATCATTACCAGAACCATATATTGGTGGCTGTTGTTGAAGTACTGTTGATTTTAGTTTCACAATTTCCTTCCAACTCCACATTGAAGAGTTCCTTTCTAAGATGTGATGAAAGTTAACCCTTCCATTTTCTCATATTGTGCTAACACCTCTTTGTTGTGTTTGTCTTGTCATGAAGATACCTGAGATGAGCTGTAGCATGTGAAGATTTCAGTAGAGAATCAAGTGAAACACCTAGAGAAGTATTTAACTGCCAGATGTTGGCTTGGAGATGGGCACTGTCTGATGCCCTAGAAATGATCAAGACATTTTCTCATCATACAGCAGTACAAATGTCCAATAAAGTTAACAAAATATGAATAACAACTAGTGAAGATAAAATAAACAAATAATACAATGAGCATTGAGACAACCATTTGTAAATGCCTCAATGACATGTATGTATCTATGTACATAAACAAATGTATCACAGATGGATGTTTAACTTTTTAACAAATACATCAAAGTGCAAAGAATAACAAAGCAACAATAAAAACAGAAAGTATAAACGATTTAATAAGTGAGGCACACTATCCTATTACAATTTTACTAGTAAACTCTCCAAACATATCTACACTCATATTGTTATGTTTATTATCAGGATATCCAAAAACATGAACCAGACTGATGTCATATTACTGTAGCAAAATAAATGTATGTGAGCAGTTATTGTCAATGGGGGCTATAGGTCAAGGTAAACATCAGTGTGGTCCTGCTTGACCAGTCATGGTTGGACTCTAGCCAGGAGAGGCGGAGCTTATGACAAGAAAGGAGCTGATTGGCTAGCCTCAAATTTGTCTGTGGTTCAGGAAAATGGACAAGCACAATGATGGCAACACCATGGACACCATCAACATTGATGTTAAATACAGTTAGATTCAGAAAAGCTTAATGTGACCTAAATGCCCTAAGAACACAAATATCATCATCATGTACCATACCGGCTGGCGTAGGCGATCATGTCCTTCCACAATCTTCTATCTACATTGCATCATATCAGTTCTGTTGTTGACTGTTTTCCATGCCATGCATGACACCAAGCTATCTAGTATTTTCTCTCTTTTGTGATTTGTCATGATTAGTACAGGCAATATAAGAAGGTAGTTTGCCATTCCTTTCCTTCTTGGCAGTGACTGTACTAGTCGGAGATTGTAGCCATTGTCTCTATACATGAGATCCTCTGCCTGCTATCGCGGTGTGGGGACCATAACCGGCACTACTTGTCGGCTGCTCCCACACCATCATCCACCACCTGCTCCAATGGCTTCACATATCCATGATAGGTGGGCTAAACAGGAAAATGGCTAAACACAAATATAGCCCACAAAAACAACACTGCATGACAAGTTATGAGGAACCGGTGATGACTTTGAATGCACCATCTTGTACATGACCCATGCTGGTCTAAATGTTTAAATGTATAGCATTAGCTGATCATTGAAAAAGATGAAGATATTGAATACTGTCTGATATCAGAAAAACAAATGTGAACATAAAGAGTGAAAGCTTACAAGAGTGAGCCAGGCATCAGTGAGTTGATGGAACCAACAGTGTGCACACACTCTGTCACCTGTTGAAAGTGGTTAAGCACCTATAGGTGTGCTAAGATGTCAATCCTAACAACATTCAACAATATGGCTGGGACGAATGAAGCAGTGGATGAGCTGAGACTAGTCACTGATTTCTGATTTGAGGATTAGTGGATCAAATATGATTGCTGACTCGAGGATTAGTGGATCAAATATGATTGCAGACTTGACGATTAGTGGATCAAATATGATTGCTGACTTGAGGATTAGTGGATCAAATATGATTGCTGACTCGAGGATTAGTGGATCAAATATGATTGCTGACTTGAGGATTAGTGGATCAAATATGATTGCTGACTTGAGGATTAGTGGATCAAATATGATTGCTGACTTAAGGATTAGTGGATCAAATATGATTGCTGACTCGAGGATTAGTGGATCAAATATGATCGCTGACTTGAGGATTAGTGGATCAAATATGATTGCTGACTTGAGGATAAAATATGATTGCTGACTTGAGGATTAGTGGATCAAATATGATCGCTGACTTGAGGATTAGTGGATCAAATATGATTGCTGACTTGAGGATTAGTGGATCAAATATGATTGCTGACTTGAGGATTAGTGGATCAAATATGATTGCTGACTCGAGGATTAGTGGATCAAATATGATTGCTGACTTGAGGATTAATGGGTCAAATATGATTGCTGACTTGAGGATTAGTGGATCAAATATGATTGCTGACTTGAGGATTAGCGGATCAAATATGATTGCCGACTTGAAGATTAGTGGAACAAAGCTGATAGCTGTCTTTAAGATTAATGGAACAAAGCTGATAGCTGACTTTAAGATTAATGGAACAAAGCTGATAGCTGACTTTAAGATTAGTGGATGACAGTTAATCAACATCCTAATCCATATAGCAGAAGTCCTGGAGACAAGATGCTGAGTCTAGCAGGGTCAACAAAGTAGGGGATATACATAAGTTCATATAACTTGGCTGTAACACAATGAGCTCTTCTTACAGGGTCAACAAAAGTCTACAGAATACACAGAGCACATTTGCTACCAAGGAGTCTTACATACTGGGGCCAAGCTGTTGTTTGCAATTAAAAAAAAAACATTTAGAATAATAGTGAAAGAATAAATGAAGTGAGCACACTTTGTTGAGAGAATTTTCTCTGCAAGTTAGAAGTTAAATATGATAATGACAAGGTTTTAGTGGAAATAATGACAGAGATGTCAATAAATTGAAAGATGCAAAATGAGGCTCCTGGGTTTCTTGTATCTAGAGCTGTGTTTTGTGGCACCTGATATGGAAATGTGTTAAAACAGGCTCATGTCATGTGTATGAGCATACTTTTAAAACAAAAGTAGTATTTTTGTGGACAAACATATAAAGTCACAGACTTTTCTGTAGAATAGTTCAATACATTTTACAGCAGCTCAGTGATGAAACACATTTGAGTGGATGGCTAAACAAGTGAGCATCTACAACTAGTTTGATTGGCTGAGTGTTTCAGAGGTGAAGCTGAGTCACAATTGTTTCTACAAGGCTATTGGAATCATATGAAGTAAGTAGTTACTTTAAAAAATAACAAAGTAATACTACTTTAAACATATGAAGTAAGTAGTTACTTTCAAAAATAACAAAGTAAATCTACTTTAAACATATGAAGTAAGCAGTTACTTTAAAAAATAACAAAGTAATACTACTTTAAACATATGAAGTAAGTAGTTACTTTCAAAAATAACAAAGTAATACTACTTTAAACATATGAAGTAAGTAGTTACCTTAAAAAATAACAAAGTAATACTACTTTAAACATATGAAGTAAGTAGTTACTTTAAAAAATAACAAAGTAATACTACTTTAAACATATGAAGTAAGTAGTTACTTTAAAAAATCACAAAGTAATACTACTTTAAACATATGAAGTAAGTAGTTACTTTCAAAAATCACAAAGTAATGCTACTTAAAACATACAAAGTAAGCAGTTACTTAAAAAAATTGCAAAGTAATGTTACTTAAAAAATAAGAAGTAAACACTTGCTGGAAAATGTATGATTAAAATGAAGTAAATAGTTCCTTGAAAAGCATGAAGTGCATTTTCCTTTCTTTGACTGGAAAATGTATGATTAAAATGAAGTAAATAGTTCCTTGAAAAGCATGAAGTGTATTTTCCTTTCTTTGACTGGAAAATGTATGATTAAAATGAAGTAAATAGTTCCTTGAAAAGCATGAAGTGTATTTTCCTTTCTTTGAGTGCCGTCTCCGCATCGAAGGTTGGCTACCATGGAGCGCCATTCCGCTGTCTCTTGCTTTGACTTTTAAGATTGTCATAGGTTGACCTATCCATCTTTTGATATTACTTGTCCATGTTCATAGTTATAAATGCATAATTACTTAAAATATGTGAAGTAATTATTTCAAACAAATATAATTCTTTGTCATAATGAGATTGTTAGTCTGTCTAGATTTCACTTACCTTCTTTAACAAATTGTGACTGCTGACATGTACTTTTCACAAACTCTTACTAAAACAAAACATCACTATCACATATACAAATAATCAAGCATTACAAACACTTGAATACTTTCAATTGATTTATACAAACAAATTCTTCTTTAGCAACAATTTGAATTGTGTTGTTAGTAGTTTTCTTATTTGTTTTCATTCACTCACTTGAGAGTTTCCTTTACTGCATTTAATCAGTTGTTCTTTTATTCATAGGTTTTCTGAATGTTTCTATTTCAGAATTTAATCACTTTCTTTTTTCTCACCTTCTACCACATTCAAACAGTTAACATTTTCTTCATTTTATCTGCTAATTAAATACTTATTTTCTCTGCATTCATTCAAATAACACTCTCATGTATCCAGTTTACACAGCAACAGTTTACACATCAACAGTTTACACAGCAACAGTTTACACAGCAACAGTTTACACATCAACAGTTTACACAGCAACAGTTTACACAGCAACAGTTTACACATCAACAGTTTACACAGCAACAGTTTACACAGCAACAGTTTACACAGCAACAGTTTACACATCAACAGTTTACACAGCAACAGTTTACACAGCAACAGTTTACACATCAACAGTTTACACAGCAACAGTTTACACAGCAACAGTTTACACATCAACAGTTTACACAGCAACAGTTTACACAGCAACAGTTTACACATCAACAGTTTACACAGCAACAGTTTACACAGCAACAGTTTACACATCAACAGTTTACACAGCAACAGTTTACACAGCAACAGTTTACACAGCAACAGTTTACACATCAACAGTTTACACAGCAACAGTTTACACAGCAACAGTTTACACATCAACAGTTTACACAGCAACAGTTTACACAGCAACAGTTTACACATCAACAGTTTACACAGCAACAGTTTACACAGCAACAGTTTACACAGCAACAGTTTACACATCAACAGTTTACACAGCAACAGTTTACACAGCAACAGTTTACACAGCAACAGTTTACACAGCAACAGTTTACACATCAACAGTTTACACATCAACAGTTTACACATCAACAGTTTACACAGCAACAGTTTACACAATTCATGTTACAGATCATAACATATTTGTAACTGGCCATGAGATTATTTGATAGTCATTGAAACAATCATCATTGCGAGATGTGCCATTTTATAATTTAACAATCAAGCTCTGACTGTAACAGAAATTGAAATCTCAACATCAGAAATGAAACATTAGGTAGTTAAGCAGATTCAAGCGGCAAATACTTGAATGAGCAGGTTATCAGACTGATAAGGCACAGAGAGCACCAGAACAAGACAAGAAATGTGTAATTGAAGGTGCTTGTGGTTCAAACATAGTTCATGGGGTACAACAATATTTAAGACCAGAGTTTACCTAATAGAGCTGACTTCTGTATCTACAGGGGCAGGGTTACCAAACAGTATGCAGATATTCGAGTCTAGGAATACTTAAACTCTTTATATCAAATGGTGTTATATGTGTATGTAGTCTAGATATAACCTCCCATAAACTTGACACTATGTGGAGATTACTAATAATACCAGACTGCCTTAGTTTTGTGACATGTCCTCTAGGTACACACAGACACCAAATATGTCAAGGCTATGTAAATAGTTCTTGTACTGCCTTAGTTTTGTGACATGTC
Organism: Megaustenia siamemsis; assembly: GCA_032433765.1. Classification (NCBI taxonomy): domain Eukaryota; kingdom Metazoa; phylum Mollusca; class Gastropoda; order Stylommatophora; family Ariophantidae; genus Megaustenia; species Megaustenia siamemsis. The sequence continues at coordinate 9,636,386 of JAVIAB010000160.1, forward strand.
CTCTAGGTACACACAGACACCAAATATGTCAAGGCTATGTAAATAGTTCTTGTACTGCATTTAGTCTTGTGACATGTCCTCTAGTCATACACAGACACCAAATATGTCAAGGCTATGTAAATAGTTCTTGTACTGCCTTAGTTTTGTGACATGTCCTCTAGTCACACACAGATACCAAATATGTCAAGGCTATGTAAATAGTTCTTGTACTGCCTTAGTTTTGTAACATGTCCACTAGTCACACATGTGACATGTCCACTAGTCACACATGTGCATGTCCTCTATTCACAAATGTAACATGTCCTCTAGTCACACATGTAACATGTCCTCTAGTCACACATGTGACATGTCCTCTAGTCACACATGTGACATGTCCTCTAGGCACACAAGCAATAGTATCACTGTACCTCCAATCACTCCTACCATAAACCAGACAGATCATCTTTGACAATGTAAAGGCAGAATTAATACTTTTATGAAGCCTCTTTCTGCATCAATTCACAAACATTTAATTAATTCATAATGAAACTGTGGATCATTCAAAACAAGTGACATCTCACTTTTTTAAAGGCTGTCAGACTTTATTTTCTTATTGATTAAAGCTGATTGCTCTAGGAGACCATTTGCCAAAAGCAAAGTGTGCACACAACATAAGTAGTACTGAACATAGGACTCAACAGTTGGGTGCATTGCCTGGCATAATACTAGCAATATCACTCATGATGGCCATGGGATAGTATATATTAAAGTATTGACTCTATATTTCTCAGTATGGCTGTCAATGTTACCAGTTACCTATATTTTTCTATTAGACTGATAAACTGTTCTTCCTTTTATCTAGACAAACAAACACATTTGATAGAAAAATATTCTCTCAGCCTTTCCTAGCTGTTTCTCTGATAATCTCATCATCATCATCATCGAGTGCCATTTCTGCAATGAAGGTTGGCTACCATGGAGCGCCATTCTGCTCTGTCTCTTGCTTTGATGGTGCAGGTTGTTATAAGCTGATAAGCAAAACTACTCCATATCTGTGCAGCCTTTTCCAATAAGCTATCCTTCTTCACATATTTACAACTTTCTCCAAAAAGCCACTCTACTTCATGCCTATACAGCTTTATCCAATAAGTTACTTTACTTCATGACTATACAGCTTTTTCCAATAAGCTACTCTACTTCATGTCTATACAGCTTTTTCCAATAAGCTACTCTACTTCATGTCTATACAGCTTTTTCCAATAAGCTACTCTACTTCATGTCTATACAGCTTTTTCCAATAAGCTACTCTACTTCATGTCTATACAGCTTTTTCCAATAAGCTACTCTACTTCATGCCTATACAGCTTTATCCAATAAGCTACTCTACTTCATGCCTATACAGCTTTATCCAATAAGCTACTCTACTTCATGTCTATACAGCTTTTTCCAATAAGCTACTCTACTTCATGTCTATACAGCTTTCACCAATAAGCTACTCTACATCATGTCTATACAGCTTTTTCCAATAAGCTACTCTACATCATATCTATACAGCTTTCACCAATAAGCTACATCATATCTATACAGCTTTCACCAATAAAAGCTACTCTACATCATGTCTATACAACTTTCACCAATAAAAGCTACTCTACATCATGTCTATACAACTTTCACCAATAAGCTACTCTACATCATATCTATACAGCTTTCACCAATAGGCTACTCTACATCATGTCTATACAACTTTCTCCAATAAGCTACTCTACATCATATCTATACAGCTTTCACCAATAGGCTACTCTACATCATGTCTATACAACTTTCTCCAATAAGCTACTCTACATCATGTCAATAGAGTTTTCTCCAATAAGCTACTCTACATCATATCTATACAGCTTTCACCAATAGGCTACTCTACATCATATCTATACAGCTTTCACCAATAGGCTACTCTACATCATGTCTATACAACTTTCACCAATAAAAGCTACTCTACATCATATCTATACAGCTTTCACCAATAAGCTACTCTACATCATATCTATACAGCTTTCACCAATAGGCTACTCTACATCATGTCTATACAACTTTCTCCAATAAGCTACTCTACATCATGTCAATAGAGTTTTCTCCAATAAGCTACTCTACACTATGTCTAGACATCTTCCAATAACAAACACTGCCATACAAACATATTATCTCAGTCTTTGTGTGTTGTTCATTTCAGCCAAAAATGTAAACTATATCTGGAAGTAATAGGAAACATTATACAGACAGGGTTTTGCAGCAGGAGGCAACCTGATCATCAGAAAACAACCGCATCTGGCAAGTGTTTTGGCACTTTAGCACACTGACACTCATGGGAGGTGGGGATGCCTGGGTCATGACTCCCAGGCATTGACCTACTGCTGAGGTAACACTTATTCACCTAAATACAGAACAAACAAAAACAGTCAAATGTACTTGTCAAGTTGTGTGAGGCAGGAAACATATGGTGGTCATATTGCTATTTTACCATGACAACCAGCAAGTCAACTGATGTCAAATGTGGTCAGTATCATGGAGGCAGCCTCAGTGAATGTCAATTTTGTGATGATAAGTGGATGTCAGCAAAGCTTGAGTAAAGGTAATTGTGTGTACAATGTGGGCATGGATTACTACAGGATCAACAATGTTTGTCTACGGGTCTATGTATGAAATAAGATGTTTGTCTACGGGTCTATGTATAAAATAAGATGCTCATGGGTCTATGTGTGAAATAAGATGTTTGTCTACGGGTCTATGTATAAAATAAGATGCTCATGGGTCTATGTATGAAATAAGATGTTTGTCTACGGGTCTATGTATAAAATAAGATGCTCATGGGTCTATGTGTGAAATAAGATGTTTGTCTACGGGTCTATGTATAAAATAAGATGCTCATGGGTCTATGTATGAAATAAGATGTTTGTCTACGGGTCTATGTATAAAATAAGATGCTCATGGGTCTATGTGTGAAATAAGATGTTTGTCTACAGATCTATGTGTGAAATAATATGTCTGTCTTGGGGTCTATGTGTGAAATAAGATGTTTGTCAATGAGTCTATGTATAAAATAAAATGTTTGTGTGCGGGTCTATGTATGAAATAAGATGTTTGTCTAAAAGTCTATGTATAAAATAAAATGTTTGTGTACGGGTCTATGTATGAAATAAGATGTTTGTCTACTGGTCTATGTATGAAATAAAATTCTAACATACTCACTGCGAAGGCGTTTAACATGCTACGTCCAAGCCATTTTTCCAAATTTGTAAAAAAAAATTGAAATAACAGAGAGAAAATAAACTAAAACTGATTTAAAACACATGACTTTTTTCAGACAATTTGCCTGAGAAGCCAGAAGAGAGGTTAAATAAGACCATTACAAGGTTTTAATTCATGTAATTGTGGAAATCTCAATAAAATAAAAGCAGCAAAATGTGGCTCCTGGATTTTTTTAGCCATATTTTGCTGCTTGAGGTGTGGAATGTGTTAACATGTACACTAAGTGATAATGGCACTGGGGATGTGGTTTTCTCAGTCCCTCTGACAGAAACATAATAATACAGCTATAGTATTCCCCCTTTCCCCAATATAGAACATTGTGTATTATGCACAGCTGATAAAATAGCTTAACTTTTTTTTAATTTTATTTTATTTTTTAAAAGCAACCTATAATTTACATATGGTGAAACATAGTGAATACATATATAACCCTTAACAGCATTAATCATGTTGTGGAGTTCAAATAAAAACTATGAGTTGAATAATGAGAATCCATCACAAGATAATTATAACTAGAATCAGTTCAAATATAGTTAGCATCTGGTATGGAGATGCACATTTTGAGTCATAAAACAATAATGGAAATTTTATTACATGGAAACTCTAAAGCCAAACATACATGATTCCATGTGTGTGTGTGTCATCGACACATATCTTGCCATATGATTCTAAAGACATTCTTCTCTGCTGTTGGTATTACACGTCTGATGTACTCCTTGGTTAGTATTTCTGTCCTTTTTTTCCATTAGTTATTCTTTGTTTAACAAAAACACTGCTGACATTTATAGCTGTCTTATACATTAACCCTAGATTACAATACCTATCTGTTACAATACCGTAGCAAAAATTACTACCACTTAATGTAACATTAGGAGCTCTAAAAATAGTATTTTCTTTGAACTTTTGACATACAGCTGTGTGTTTACACTGGGAGAGACATGGGGACTCTGATTTTCTGGCTGGGGTTGATTTATGACATGAAATTTGACAGCAAGGACTGGACATATTACAATGTCTATCAGTATGGTCGCTGTATGTCCGTCAGTATGGTCGTTTATCTCATAGCATTATTTGCTGTGTTCCCCCAGTCACAAAGGGATGTAGGATGTCAGCTGATGACTGATGAAAATTTCCTGGTCAAAGGTAAAGTGACAAGTTTCTTGCAAATAGGCACAATTTTTGTTCAAAAATTATATGATCATATCTCATGAAATGAAAAAAAAATCCTACATCAATAGAAACAAATCTGACATTCAGGAGTCATCAGAGTTAGTAATTGGAAGGTACATGGAGGGGGGAAATGCTCGACCATGGCAAATTGTCAAATTTTGAAGAATTTGTGTTTTGATGTGGTAATTTTTACCCGTGGTAACATAATCTAGGGTTAATGAGTAAAAGTCAGGCAGTCAAATATTGAGGAGTCATTGACTTGATTTAATGGTCCCAAACAACAAGTGCTAACATAAACAGCTATAAATATTTATGAAAATATTTATATAATCTTAAGCTATGTCTTCGCCCGTGCGCTGCCGGGGCCCGAAAGGGAAGTAAAGAATAGCGGCGCTGTACCCTACCAGGCATGTTCGTAAGAGGCGAGAAAGGAGGGTTAGGCATGGGACTGGCTATCCCATACTGTAAAAAAAATAAGCCGAAAAAACTTCACAAACATGAACAAGTCAAAGAAAGATAAAGTAAATCCGTCAACCAGGAAAGAGAAGGGCTCTCTGTCTAAGAGATGTATGACGCAATCCGGAGAAAGCCATAAGGAGTCCGGGTTGCCGACTCACCCTTTGTCTACCAGGAAATCATCCAGAATTGGCACCTGGAATGTTCGTACCCTTAACGAACAGGGAAAAGCGGCACAAGTGGCAGCAGAAATGAACAACTACAAGATAGATATTCTGGGAATGTGTGAAACAAGATGGCTGGGAGCGGAGAGAATAAAATTGAATACAGGGGAGATGATTTTATCATCAGGACACCAGGAACCAGGAGCACAACATAGCGAAGGGGTAGCTATAATGCTATCAAAGAATGCACAGAAGACACTAATAGAATGGGAGGCAGTGGGACCAAGACTGGTGAGAGCAACATTTAGAACAACCAAAAACAAAATAAAATTACACATTATACAATGCTATGCACCAACCAACGATAAAGATGACTCAGTTAAAGATGATTTTATAAACAGCTACAATGCCAGATGGATGCAAGACGAGCCAAGGATATTATAATCTTGATGGGAGACCTAAATGCTAAGGTAGGATCAGACAACAGAGGCTTTGAAGAGATTATGGGAAAACATGGACTTGGAGATATAAACGAGAATGGAGAGATATTTGTGAATTTCTGCGCCCTTAATCAAATGAGCCTAGGAGGAACAATATTCCAACATAAAAGAATACACAAAGCTACATGGGTGTCACCAGATCATAGAACGGAAAATCAAATTGATCACATATGTATTAATAATAAGTTTAAGTCATCCTTACAGGATGTAAAAGTATATAGAGGGGCAGATATAGCTTCTGATCATCATCTTCTGTTAGCCAAACTTAAAATTAAATTAAAAAGGTATACTACAACGAATAAGGGCAGAACGTATTTCAATGTAGGGTTTCTTAAAGAACAAGGAATTAAAGATAAATTCGCAGTCACAATATCAAACAAATACCAAGTCCTCCAACAACTAGAAAATACTATAAATATAGAAGATCATTGGAAACAGGTAAAAAATATATGGAAAGAGACATGCGAAGAAACACTGGGGAAAAGAGAACGCCAGAATAAGGCATGGATGACAGCAGAGACCCTGGATAAAATTAAAGAAAGAAAGAACAAGAAAGCAGACATAAATAAAAGCAAAACAAGAAGTAATAAAGCCAAGACACAGGAAGCTTACACAGAGGTGAATAAAGAAGTGAGAAGATGCATTAAAAGGGATAAGAGGAAATATATAGATGAATTAGCTAAAGAGGCAGAAGAAGCAGCAAATAAAGGGAATATGAAAGAACTGTACAACAGCACAAAGAAATTAGGTGGAAAATACAAACAGATCAACGCCTTTATCAAAGATAAGAAAGGAAATCTGCTTAGTAATATAAAGGAACAAATGGAGAGATGGAAGGAGCACTTTGAAGAACTTTTGAACAGACCTGGCTCAAATAATCCTCCAGATATACTACCAGCAGAAGAAGAATTACACGTTAACTGCGGAAAACCAAGCAAAGAAGAAATAATGAAAGCCATCAAACTGTTAAAAGATGGTAAAGCCACAGGACCAGATGAAATTCCTTCGGAAGCCATCAAAGCAGATATTATCACCTCTACCAAGATGTTACATAATCTATTGGATAAAATTTGGGAGAGGGAAGAAATACCTAAAGACTGGAGAGAAGGTTATATGATCAAACTACCAAAGAAAGGAAGTTTACAGGAGTGCACAAATTATAGGGGAATTATGCTACTATCAGTGCCAGGAAAAATATTAGGCAGAATCATTCTGGAGAGAATAAAAGAGGCTATAGAGAAACACTTGAGAGATGAACAAGCAGGTTTTAGGAAGAACAGATCATGTGCTGATCAAATAACTACTCTACGTATAATAGTTGAACAAAGTTTAGAACTAAAATCCCCACTTTATATTGGATTCATAGATTACGAAAAGGCATTTGATAGTTTAGACAGAAGAATGCTTTGGAAGTTGCTGAGTCATTATGGAATCCCCATAAAGTTTATTAACCTGATAAAAACAATGTATGAAGGAACAAAATGTAGTGTGGTGCATGAAGGACAGCTTACAGAAGCATTTGAAATAAGAACAGGAGTAAGGCAAGGATGCCTTCTGTCTCCATTTCTCTTTCTACTGGCCATAGATTGGATTATGAAAATAACTCAAAACAACAGAAATGGGATCCAGTGGTCACTGACCAAACAACTTGATGATTTAGACTTTGCTGATGACATAGCTCTCCTATCACACAGCCACCAACAGATGCAAGATAAAATGAGTATATTAGATGAGAGATCACAACAGCTAGGACTAAAGATTAATAGAGATAAGACCAACATTATGAGAATTAATGCAGTTGGCAATAACCAAATAAAACTAGGAGAAATACCTCTACTAGACGTACAATCTTATATATATCTGGGCAGTAATATAGATAAAGAGGGAGGAACAGAAAACGATACCAAAATAAGGATATCAAAAGCAAGAGGAGCTTTCATTGCACTGGGAAACATATGGAAATCCAAAGAAATTAGGCTAAATACAAAAATACAAATTTTCAACTCCAATGTTAAGTCGGTTCTATTATATGGCTGTGAAACATGGAGAATAACAAAATTGACAATCACGAAGGTACAGACTTTCATTAATGGATGCTTGCGCAGAATAAAGGGATGGAAATGGCAGGACAAAGTCACAAACGTGGAATTATGGAAATGTACCGGTCAAATACCAGTGGATAAAGAAATACAGCGAAGACGATGGCGATGGATAGGACACACACTACGGAAACCAACTGAGAGTATTACACAACAGGCCCTTTTTTGGAATCCCCAGGGGAAAAGACAAAGAGGAAGACCAAGGAATTCTTGGAGAAGACAGATTGAAGCAGAGATGAAGATGATGGGGAAGACATGGAATGATCTTAAAAGAATTGCAAAAAACAGAACGACTTGGAAAGTGTTTGTTGAAGACCTATGCTCCACTGGGAGCTAAAAGGTAGAAGAAGAAGAAGAAGCTATGTCTTATGATTAAAGCAATCTATAAAATGCTGCAAACTGAGCACTGTCGAACATGAGCTTGAGGCACATGGCTGATGCTGGTTCGTTGTGATGTCTGAACACTACTGTTACGATTAGTGTTCATGGCAGCAGTTTGGGCAACATCTTCATAACGAGACAGCACAACATCCAGTGAGGAGTCTTGCTGTCCGGAATGTCTTTGGAAATCCAGCTGACTGAGTGAGCTGACACTTGTCCTATATCCTGGCAGACTGTTGGTCAGGGGGTACAGTCTGGATTGTTGGGGTCCACAGGCGTGATGGCAGTAGTGTCCAGGCACGGATTTAGGTCAGGCTTTGCATGCAATGATACACGTTGGATTATTTCTGTACATTTGTCATTGAGGTCAGCATGGATGCCTGATCCGCCATGCCCTCCTACACCTATAGATGACATATAAAAAAAAGAAAATTTGTTGTACAACACTTTTCATCTTGTAAAACAAAAAATGCTAATGTAACAATATTTTGTTGAAACTATACAACAGAACAAAAAAGCTTGTCAAATCATTGGACAGCTATTATCACTGTTGTCCAACAGGGAAATAATTCTAGAAGCAAAATGAGCATTCTACAATACAATCTTCATCCCAATGTTGTGCTACCAATCCAGACCTGGACCCTAGACTCGAGAACAATAAGAAAAATAACTGCTGCCAAGCAAGATGAAATGTGTTAGGTGAATGGCAGGAAACAACCTGACAGATAAGATCAGAGAACTGAGAAAAAAATTTAGCAATAATTCGCAACATATAATACATAAAGAAACAATAGATAAAAATCTTGGCCACATGATAAGCAGAAATTTTACAACACAAGAAGCCTTCAACAAATGTCACTAGAACACCAGACTCAAGGGCCAACAACAAAAAAGATGAATTGATGGAATATTAGAAACACTAGGAAACATAGCAACAGCAGAGGCCAACAGAAGAGTAAAAGACCACAAATTCTATATCTTCTACATGCTGAAAGGCAAATAAGGAAAGAGAAGAAGATACATTGAAACCAAGAAAATGAAAGTGAATTACTTTATATTGGAATTGGAGGCGGGGGTGGCATTGGGGGGGGGGGGTGTTTACCTGCAGAAAACTGTCAAATTTAAAGAATTTACATTTTGAGGCGGTAATTTTTATGACGGAATCGTAATTGAGGATTAATAGAGGTGTGGTTTTCAATACAGACTGATAATACTTCCCAAGAACTTAGATGTCACATAAGAGAGCTGAAACAAAGCAAATAGTTCATCAAAACTATCATAGCTGTTTGACAATTGATAGATAGAAGAAGAAACTATGATAAAAACATAATGAAATATAACAACCACATTAACTTTTTCCAGACCACTGAATGATACATTAGTTTTCTGATGAAAGAAACTTTTGGACCAAAAACTGACACATTGGGTCTGATGGTGTTTGGCTGAATATTTTAAACAAAAGAGTCGATTTTGTATTTATATTTACAAATACTTGTATTTGATACAAGACTTTCCTGTTGATTACCACGCGTGTTTACTGTGTTTAACTGTGTAGATTATTAGTTTAATTTTCAATTTAAATGTGTGTTTATTTTTATTTCTGGCAACTAGTGGACACATCCACTACTATTTCTTGTGCATAATTTCATTATTTGTGGACATCAAGTAAAGTGTACTCTGAAGAACTTTGGATTAGTTTGTGTAACATTCCAAGATAAAAGGACAGTGACATGTGAAGTCATGCTAAAATAGAGGTATGTGAAATACAATATTTTGAATTGAAATTTCTTTGAATATTTTTTATTATTTTTAATAAAAGTGAATATCAAAGTTGAGATAGATCTGGCGACAGTTCAGAACTACAACTACCTGGGACATACTATAACCAGTGATGGAAAATGTAAAACTGAAATAAACAAAAGAATAGGAATGACAAAAAGTAATTTTAATGTCAAGAAAAAAATACTAACATCAAAACAAATAACACCAGGGCCAAAACTAAGAATAATAAAATATTATATCCTCCATCATTTCTATATGGTGCAGAAACATGGGCATCTGACAAGAAAACAGAACAGAAAATTGAAGCCTTTGAAATGTGGATTTATTGAAGAATAGATAGAATTGGATGGAAAGAAAAGAAAACAAACAATGAAGTCTTAAAACTAGTAAAAATGAAAAGAGAACTACTAAACACAATTCAAACAACATAAATGAGATTTTTGTGGCATGTTAAACGACACAACAGTCTACTAAAAGTAATCTTGGAAGGGAAAATACAAGGTAAAAGAGGCAGACCAAGACTAACATGGACAAGTAACATCAAAAGATGGACAAGTCAGACTTTGACAACCTGCAGTATCAAAGCAAGAGAGAGCAGAATGGTGCTCTATGGCAGCCAACTTTCAATGCAGAGATGGCACTCAATGATGATGATGATTTATAACAAATATATTTTTTCCTCCAGATATCATCAATATTTTCACTTTCTGCAACCATTGTCCCTTCTGGTGTTGTATGTAAGATGTACCACATTTAGTTATATTATTGGTGAAATTGTAAAATGAAAAAGACATGTCCAGAAGTCCAGAAAGAGTTAAACACTGAATATTTATATTACAAGCATTAATGTTACTGAGACAACAATGATTTAATATGTCATCATAACTGACTTTCAGCAGAGTAGAAATTTATATTTATAATTATATTATCTGGGATTTATATTTATAAATGAAGATACAGAAAACATGAAATCTGTGAGCAGTGCCTGAAATAACCCTCAAGGTGAGTGATTGAAGAAGAAAAATATAACTGACTCACTAATTGATTGTTCTATAATAGTAAAGCATATGTTAACATAGCTGTGATCGCTCAGTGGTTAGTGAACTGGACTACAAAGGACAAGGGGTAGGGTTCGATCCCGACTGACGGCTTCTGGGTTCACCCAGCCTTAAATGGGTACTGGATTTATTTCTGGGAAAGTAAAGCAGCACGGGTGTAATACCGACCACATTACCCCAAAAATCATGTGCTGAAGGTCTGTAAAATATAGGGTCACTAACACCATATTTCCCTATACGCCACTTGGCGTGACGGGGGTACTTTTTTTTTTTTATATGTTAACATGAACAAACTTTCACTATAGCTTGGTGATCTTTTCACATGTGAACTAAAGCCAGTTAAAAAAACAACTTAGGTGGATATATAACTATAAGCTGTTTATTTGAGAAAGAAAGAAAAATTAAGGAGGGAGGGAGGGAGGGAGGGAGGAAGGAAGGAAGGAAGGAAGGAAGGAAGGAAGGAAGGAAGGAAGGAAGGAAGGAAGGAAGGAAGGAAGGAAGGAAGGAAGGAAGGAAGGAAGGAAGGAAGGAAGGAAGTAAGGAAGGAAGGAAGGAAGGAAGGAAGGAAGGAAGGAAGGAAGGAAGGAAGAGCTGATCTATCCACTACTAAAATGGGTATGTACCTTTCATATTTATGAAGACCAGCTGTGATAGTATAACAGACATTCCCCAGGGGGTGGCCAGCCCATATTCTCCATCAGCACTGGTATGATTGGTTTCTGCAGCATGTCGGCCAGCCATAGCTCTCGGTTGCATAGTTGGGAGGCTGTGTACTTGGGTGTTATACATGCCAGCACAACCTGACCAATGAGGAGTGAGATGGAACTTGGATGAATATACTAAGTCAAGAATCTATATCCAGTGGACAATACTTTTAAGTCAGCCATTTTCAAACAATACTAAGTCGATACTTAAAATTCTAAGCAGGAAAACTGAACTTAGAATATTCAACTGTAATGTATTATCAACCCTTACCTACACATGTGAAAGCTGGAAAACAACAGAAGAGATCGAGAAAAAAACTAAATGCTTTTGAAAACAAATGCTTAAGAAAAATAATATGTGTACAATGGAAATAATTCAAGACTAATATAGAGATAAGAGAAATGGCCATGCAATCAATGATCTCATCTGCCATTAGCTCTTTCCGTACGGAAGCTTTTTATCAAAACTACGGAAGAGATTCAGTGTCAAAATTTTTCATGGTTTTAAGAATCAATCTACATATTTATGTTTATCTAACATAGAACATATTATACATGAAATTTTAGATAATTGAACAAGGTATTAGATTTCACTGATACCAAAATGATACAAGATGTGTAAGAAGAATATGGTTTGATGACGATTCACGCTAATCAAATTGAGAGTGGCGCACTGTGCGACAAAACGTACATTGGCCGAAATTGGTATGGCGTACAATGCAGCGAAACGTATGGAAAGAATTAGGGAGAGAAGAAGGACATATGTTAGATATGTGTTGAGAAGAGACAAGAGCCTCTCAAACAGGCTCTTATATGGGAAATATCAAGATACAGAAAAAGAGGAAGACCTAGAGAGACACTGAAAGAACACTTATAAGAGAAGAAAAGTTGGCAGGCATAGACTCATTAAATAAGATCGAATATCTCGCCCAGAATACAGATGAATGGCAAAAAAATCACTATGAGCCCTTTGTGACTTCTAGCAGCACTGGAAAGATCAATATCAAGATCTGTAGTCAGAAGCAATTTACAAACGATCTATATCCAGTCATTAACACATAAATGCCATCTGTTCAGCTATTAACACAATATAAATGTTCTGTATTTACTCAGTAGAAATTATCTTTGTTCAATAATTAGCACATTATAAACCAAGTCAACAATATCACCTTTGATCAGTCATGATTACTTTAAAATGATCTATGTCCAGTCAGCACCAGCACTTTCCAAAAACAGTGGGGGCCTCGGTAGCCTAGTTGGGAAAACCACCCGACTGGACTATCGATGTTCGGACAACCCGTGTTTGATTCCCGCTGGGAGCAGTGTGAGTTGTACTCGTGGTTGGAAAAAAAAATACCCCCACGGTCGACCCAGCCATTGGCAGAAATGGGTGCCAGGGTATTACCCTGGGAAGGTGAGGAATGTCGCTTCACATCTGAGTTTCAATGCTTGAGGTGACACTATACAGAAATATCCGAACATTTCTGGATAGGCGGCCGAGCACATATGAGTGGAAACTCGTGTGCTAAGACGCCAGTTTAAGTCTCGTACTTTACCTTACTTTACTTTCCAAAAACACATTTAAAGAATGTCTCAAAATACTTGAAATACATTTTCCTCTTCTCTATATAGATTTTATTTGATAAATCTACAACAACAAGTGCTACAGATATTTGTCTTCCCATTTTATCAAATTTAAATTAAAATAAAACTAACAATCTTTCTTTTTTTTTTTTTTAATAACTATTGTGACAACTGCCTATATTCTATGCACAGAACAACTTCTAAAGAATACCCATAAATATGGTGGATATGCGGCAGGAACCATTGAGGCTCTGTCTGAAAAGTGTTCCTTGTTGCAGTTTCCTCATATTCCAAGTCCAGCTTACCGCCGGAGCAACTGAGTTTTAGTGCTCTGTACACGCAGGGAGCTGTGTTTTTCAGCAGGATTGTGTTTCGATATTCCAATTGCTTATGATGAATGATGATATTGTATGATGAAGGACAGACTGCATTCACTTTCGGTGTGGCTATGCCTTATGTCTTTTATCATGTGCTGTGGCCTGCTATGATGGAAACTGCAGCTACCTTTCTTTGGATCCTTCAATGAGATGTTAATTCGGATTATTCCACTGGCACGGACGGTTGAGCAATTATGGGTTTTAATACGTTTGCTGTGATACCAGGGCCTTTGACTAACTACAACTACCAATAAATCTATTCATGGTATTAAAACAGTTCTTCAAGATAGCTCAGATGAGCCATAGTTGCTAGATCTCATCACAAATGTTTACTTACCTTACTACCTCTCAAGCCCTGGTCAATTTTACTGGACAGCTGATCTCCTCCACCCATCTGTCCAATGTCCATCCAGCATGAGAAGCCTACTCGTTCTAGATGATCACGGATGGCTGCCACCTCATCCTGGACATCCCACTGGTAGCTGATGAAAACACTCGGCTTCTCCAGCTCGAATTCTATGACATGACAAACAAATATAAGATTTGATAAGACATTTCTATGATGTGATAAACAAATATAAGATTTGATAAGACATTTCTATGACATGACAAACAAATATAAGATTTGATAAGACATTTCTATGATGTGACAAACAAATATAAGATTTGATAAGACATTTCTATGACATGACAAACAAATATAAGATTTGATAAGACATTTCTATGATGTGACAAACAAATATAAGATTTGATAAGACATTTCTATGATGTGACAAACAAATATAAGATTTGATAAGACATTTCTATGATGTGACAAACAAATATAAGATTTGATAAGACATTTCTATGACATGACAAACAAATATAAGATTTGATAAGACATTTCTATGATGTGACAAACAAATATAAGATTTGATAAGTCATTTCTATGATGTGACAAACAAATATAAGATTTGATAAGACATTTCTATGACATGACAAACAATTATAGGATTTGATAAGACATTTCTATGACATTACAAACAAATAAAAGATTTGATAAGACATTTCTATGACATGACAAACAATTATAGGATTTGATAAGACATTTATATGACATTACAAACAATGAGTAGAGTAGAACAGAATAGAATACATTCAAGTTACACATAAATGTAGATCATGCATGCTTGATAATGGGGAAGGGTCACTCACTGACATCTCCCTCTTGGTTGTATTCTTTCTTCTTTAAGGATTTCTCAATTCCCACTTTCTTTTGAGTACCATTTTAAAGGTAGCCACAACTGTATGGTTCTGTCTAATGTCTGGTCTGAGAGGTACTATCACTGAGTGGAGGCTAATATTGGAGTACACAGTCACAAGTGGTCCAGCAATGACTAGAACTGCCATGAAATGAACCCAAGACGGAAAATGAAAGATAAAAATAAATCTTTGCAGCCCCCACCCCCAGCAATAAACAGAAGAATATGGAAATTGACAGAAAGATACCAAAAAATGTACACGCCCCACCCCCTTCACTGTGCAACTGGGATTTAGACTGAGCAAGATTATGTTGTTGACATAACAGATGTCAAAAGGATGTTACTAAATGACTGCTTAGTTCATTCACAAGCAAGTACAAGAAGATCTCTGCAAATGTCAACCCCAAGTCCAGATGTACAAATTATAAAGATCTGATATAGGACCAGCTACCCAAGTCCAGATGTACAAATTATAAAGATCTGATATAGGACCACCTACCCAAGTCCAGATGTACAAATTATAAAGATCTGATATAGGACCAGCTACCCAAGTCCAGATGTACAAATTATAAAGATCTGATATAGGACCAGCTACCCAAGTCCAGATGTACAAATTATAAAGATCTGATATAGGACCACCTACCCAAGTCCAGATGTACAAATTATAAAGATCTGATATAGGACCAGCTACCCAAGTCCAGATGTACAAATTATAAAGATCTGGTATAGGACCACCTACCCAAGCCCATTAAAAAAAAAGCACAGCTATAAAAAATATCAACAATAATTGAAGTAAAGGAGACAGCTCTCAGAGAAAGGGTTAACATGGAAGATCTAGCAACATATGAAGACTGAGATGACAATATGCATGGCAGCTGGTGATGATTAGAAGAGGCAGTCAAGGAAAGAAATGATTAGAAAGCTCTTGATGATGATCTATACGCCAGTAAAATGGAAAAGGAAATAGAAGAACAAGAAGAGAAGAGTGTGCAGACCTAATTCTTGCTCTTGACAAGTGTAACTAAAAGATGAAGAGTATTAGTGAGAGAAGGTCAACAGCAACACTGACCTTTAGCTCTGTTGATGATGTCTATGACATCATGACAACCCAGCTGCTGGAGGTAATGCAATAAAACATCCACTGACATTGTGGTGTTCCCGGAGGAGACAATCCAGTCTGTCAGTAGTGCAAGTGGTGGGTTCAAATCCTCACTCAACAGATCAATGCGGTTTTGCTTGTACCCTGGCCAAAGTAAATAAAACAAAAATAAAAATGCTTTTGTTTTAAATCTTACATGAGAACACATATAAAACTGTGTAGAGAAGACTAGAAGAAAATGACTATAATAGATCCTCAAAGATGTACAAAAACTGTCATCATCACCAAGTACCAGGCCTGCTGGCATAGGTGATCATGTCTCTCCACAACTTTCAATCTCAACAGTTGTGTATCATTTCTGATGTTGACTTTCTGCCAAGCCATTCTCTTAAGCTGTCAGGTATCTTTCCTCTTTGCTTCCCTCTATCTTTTCGTCCCTCAATTTTCCCACTTATTACAATATAATCCAGCTGTTCTCTTCTCATTGCATGGCCAAAAAATGATGATCGTTTCTACCTAATATTACAGTACAGACATAAGGTACAACTTGCTTATTCATGAAAGGCTTCTGGAATATATGAAGGAGAATAAATACGAAGGAAGAAGGAATATTAAAGAAGGAATATCACTGATGACAACTGATAGAGAGAAAAAGAGAAAGAAAGAGATGGAAAATAAAGTATATGGAAAGGAATATCACTGACATTCCAACACCTTCTGTCTCTGTCTTTTATGTTACATTCTAGCAATTATTGATCCTTAATATTTTGACATTTATAATGTTCATCTCGACTGGCTAAAACTTTACTACAGGCAGTTTTGAGAGAAAGAAGAAGAAGGCAGGAAAAGAAGAGGTGGAAAGACAAAATGAAAGAAGGAAGAGGTCTTAGTTTCACCAACTCTAAGACAGTTGCAACAGTGTTGGAGATTGATGGTTGTAGAAATATGTGCCCCAACAACCCCAGATAATTGTCCTATAAGTGAGATAGTGTTTCCTATCAATAACAGTTGTCATGATTCTTTATTTTTCCTCTCTTTTACACTTATTCATGATTTGTTAATGCTAAAACGTCTCTTCCTTTAGTTCATTCCAAAACTCATGCTCTCTAACTTCATCAAATATCTTGAAAACCCCTGGACAGATTACCATGAATTTTTGCAAGTTGTCTTAAATTGTCCATGATGCTAGGACTTGGTAATTTAAAATAATGCAGATAATACGGTTTCCTTAAAGTTGCAACTTTCTTTGATCTGTGTTGGCTTAGCAACTAATCTCCCTAAAATATAGATTTTACAGTAATTGAACAATTTGTAGACTTATGATAAGCCATAGTGATGGACACTATGTCACCACTTTGTTCAACAGAAGTGCTAATTTGCACACAAATTAAGGTTTATATAAATACACATGAAATAATGACAAGCTGAAGTTGTAAAGATTCTATTTTCATTACACTAGTAAAATTATGTGTGTGTATATATACCACAAATAAGACAAAATAAAAACCATTTGTTTGTTTCCAGTCAAATTTTGTTTATATAACGTCATGGCAATAAACATTTTACTTACACAATTTCAACAGAAACCAAAGTTATTAAGTTATAGCATTTTGAAGAGGGGCATGAGTTTTGAAATGGACTATACAATATAAATATATATTGTTCATTTAAGAATTTATTTACTTATTTGCGTCTCTGTCCACAAAAGATGCTCTACTCTGGAGTATTTAACTCTTTCCGTACAGGAGCTTTTTATTGATGCAACGGAAACGATTTCAGAGACAAAATTTCTCATAGTTTTAAGAATCAATCTACATATTTATATTTATCTAACATATAACATATTATATATGAATTTTTAGATAATTGAACAAGGAATTAGATTTCACCAATACCAAGATGATACAAGACATGTAAAAAGAAAATGGTTTGATGATGGTCACACTAATCAAATTGAGAGTGGCGCATTATGCAGCGAAACGTATGCGGCTGAAATCGGCATGGTGCACAGTGACATGAAATGTGTGGAAAGAGTTAAAGTGGGAAATGCTTCAAATCCCACCATGAATCAAGCCTTCTATTTCAAAAAATTTAAAAAAAAATAAAAATAGAACATCAAAACATGAATTAAAGTTATTGAGCATCTTACTGTGTCTTCCACTACAAAAAGAAAGAAAGAAAGAAAGAGTTAAGAAAGAAAGAAGGAGTTAATAAAGAAAATTTGTTTATCTTTGTACTGTGTGAATGTGGAACTACTACTCACCCATTAACCGAGCCAGTGAGAGCCAGTCCTGGTTATCTGAAGCACCACCAAGAAGTTTTGCTGCTCCTTTCAACCAGCCAGGCTGTATTGGGATGTACTGTTCTATGTTCCCAATGCTTTGTTCTATATTCACTGGTGTTATGATCGGCTCTTTAAACTCTATACATTAAAGAACAAACATATGGCTGAAAATAGCATACACGTATATGTTTATTTGGGAAGCAATCTGAATCTTTTGCAACATGTGAAGAGACATAATACCCTACTAAAAGTCATCTGGGAGGGGAAAATACAGGGTAGACGAGGCAGAAGCAGACCAAGACTAAAGTGGACTGTTCACATGAAAAGATTGACGGATGAACCTATGACAATGTGAACCATCAAGACAAAAGACAGTAAATTGGATTCCATGGTAGCCAACGTTCAATGTGGAGACGGCTCCCAATGAATAAAACAAACCTGATTCTTGTTACTCTTCTTTTAAAAGACCACAAATCAATAAAAAAGTAAGTGAGAGACCTTGTTGGACACAGTCCCTTCACATTGTATAGTCTATGGTCATCCTTTATGGGTGCATCTGTTGCATGATTTATATAATGATATGATTCAGGCTCTGGTTTCATAAGTACCTAATGATCATGACAAATCATCATCTCTAAAACCAATGACATTCTACTTATTCCATCATAATTAAGCTCTCAGCTCTTCTGTTCATCATCATCATCAAGTACCATGCCTGATGCATAGGTGATAATGTCTCTCTACAACTTTTATCTTGACAGTTATTTATCATTTCTGTTGTTGACCTTCTGCCAAGCCATTCTCTTAAGCTGTCTGGTATCTTTTCTCTTTGCTTCCCTCTATCTCTTCGTTCCTAAATTTTCTCAGTTGATACAATATATTCCAGCTCTTCCCTTCTCATAACATGACCAAAAAATCATGATTGTTTCTTCCTAGTATTTTATATTAGCTCTCTTTTTGCTTTGGCCTCTTTCAGAACGTTTTTCATTGCTCTTCTTAGCTGTCCAGGGTATTCTCAACATTTTTCTGTAAAATTACATTTCTACAGCCTCCAATGATCTTCTTGTCTGTTGTCCCATTCTCCATGATTCACATCCATATGTTAAAACTGGCTCTACATAACATTTTAAAAAAATGTTTCTTGTTTCTATTGTCAAAAATGGATTACACAGTATCTTCCTCATTTTTTAGAAAGCTGCTTTTACTTGAGCCATTCTTCATCTCACCTCTGTTGTACATCTACCACCTGAGGTTAACAATGTTCCCAGATATTTAAATTTATTTACCTGTTTTAACATTGTTCCAATTGTTTTTGTTGTGCATCGCAGTGAAGTCTTTTTCTTTGTTGCTACCATTACTTCTGTCTTTTTACTATTAACTCTTTCCGTACGGAAGCTTTTTATCGACGCAACGGAAGAGATTTCAGAGACAAAATTGTTCATGGTTTTAAGGAAAAATCTGTATATTTATATTTATCTAACATATAACATATTATATATGAATATTTCGATAACGGAACAAGCTATTGGATTTCACAAATATCAAGATGATACAAGACATGTAAAAAGAATATGATTTGATGGCGTTCACACTAATAAAATTGAGCGTTGCGCACTATGCGGTGGAACGTACGCTGCTGAAATCGGAATGGCACACAGTGCAGTGGAATGTACAGAAATGTTAAGGCTAAGTCCTTTATTTTTGCTTTCCTTCACTATATTTCTTCTTCGGTTAGCACAGACAAACACAAGCACAACTTTTCATCTGTTCATGCTACCAATCAACTTTATCACTTTCACATTCTCCCAGCCTCCTTTTTTAATCTGTTTCCATCTCTCTTCTGTATGTGTTTCTCAATCTCCCTTAGTTTTGTTTTCTTTAGAATAGTCCCCTCAGTTGTTACAATAGAAGACCTAGTATTACATCTACTGCTTGGTTAGTTAAACTCTAACCATTCCAGCAGGAATTGAGAAATCAAGAAGATCACTGCAGCCCTCCACATTCACTTGCAATAAAAACTAATTGTTCAGAACAGCATTCAACTCATCATTACCACCCCCTTCCCTTCAGAACAAAATATACTCTGATATAAGATTCTGGAACATTTTTTATGTTTGGTCCTAGCAGCAGCTAGGTGGTTATTGTGCTCACTTCTTGACCCAGGCTTGATTTTCAGAAGCAGGAGAATTTTTTTCAGAATGGCAAGGCTCCGGAGTTCCCTCAGCCTCTAATAAATAACACCAGAGATTGTTCTGGGAAGTAAAGTGAGCCAGTGTGTCACCAACCCCATCCCCCACAAAATGGGCCATGATCATGGAAAAATCATGCCACTAACATCATATTCCCCATACATCTAGCAAGGTGTGGCACCTTTACTCTAATCAGCAACCAAGATTTTCTCAGGTTTGTTGTAGTTGTTTGACGAAGGTGTCTCCTCCCTCTATGCCAAACCTCACTTAGTGCCATCTCTGATGACCAGTGTGCTTATGCTCTTACATAATCATTACTCCTAATCTTGAGCTCCAGCAACAACTGACAGATATTTGTCTCCCAATGAAGCCTTACAGTAACTCATCCTTTACTCAAGTTCCCTGTTCCTGTTATTTCTTTTCTTTATTCCCATGAAAGTATGTCAACTTAACTTGTTTGCTAGGCCTGTATCAGAAACAAGCAACATAAAAGTAAAAGCCATATAATGTATTTGTTCTATGGTGTTAATTGCTGACTTGATCTTTAATCATGACCATGTGTAAATGTATGAGATCTGATCAATATCTTTAACACAATATATTCTTTCATGAATACTGCAGTACCTCCTGACCAGCAACCGAGTGTCGACATCCTACCAAGAGCCGCTGTCTCAGGATGGTACCTTCTCATAACTATATCAAAATACAAGGAGGTGTTTTTCTCACAACTGTAACATGATGTGGCGATGGTCAGGGAGACAATGTGTCACAGTTTGAAATTAAGCCAGGACCATCACCTCAACAAATGAATGCACTAGCCATTTTGCCACCAGAGGCTCAACACAAGAAAATATGTCACTCTTTCACATTATCACAACACTGCAACCATGTAGCAGCAAAACAAAACAATCTTTGTCTGTAATTAATTCTAACAACTAAATTGCAGTTTAATTGTACACATAATCTTGATCAATAAAGAAAACATTATTTTGATCTGGTTTTCAATCTGAGTTATATATGAGTTTAACCCTAGATGACGATAGCATAGTAACAATTATTGCATCAAAAACACAAATTCTTCCAAATTTGATAGTTTGCGGTGTTCAAATATTAACACACACCCCCCCCCCCCCCCCCCCCCCCCCCCATGTACCTTCCTAATTACTACTTCCAGTGACCCGAGTGTTTAATTTGTTTCTATTGATGTTGGATTTTTTTTCCCTAATTTGTGAAATACGATCCTATAATACAAAAAAAATTGTCAAATTTCAACAAAATGGTAGTTTTTCATTTTTTTTTTTCCATGACCAGGGAAATTTCCTCTGTCATTGGTGACATCAAACAACTCTTTATGACTCTGGACACACAGCGAATAACATATTGAGGTAGCCTAACATACTGATGAACTTACAGCAACCATCAGAACAAACAAATAATGCGTCCGGTCCAAGTGGTCAATTTTAGGTCATAAATCCACCTGAGACTGGAAATCCGAGTTCCTCATGTGTTTAATTGGTAAACACACAACTGTGTGTCAAAAGTTCAAAGAAAATACTCTTTTTAGTGCTCCTAATGTTACAATAAAGTGACAGTAATTTGTGCTATGGAATGTAACAAAGCATGTCACAGATAGGTATCACATTTAAGAGCTAAATACCTTTTGGGTGACAGAAGGAAACCATTTTTTGAATATCTCAGTTTGAACTCGTCGGTGCTCACAGCAAACAACCTGAAGATGAAGAAGTATTTATATTTACAATACTTAGTCAAATCTGTCCAATAGGTAACAATAGAGCAGTCATAACAATTGAAATAAAATATATCTTAAAAAAATGAGTACAATGTTTTTATTTTTTTTATGAAGAGGCTGTGTGCCAGGGACATAGAACAAGTAACAATCCCTATCACACCACACGGCATATAGGGATTATGGTGTTGATGCCCATATTATTTACAGATTTTGGCACATTATTTTTTAATGTAGTGTGTTCGTCTGTGCCGCTTTACTTTTCCAGAAAAAAAATCCTATGGCTGGGTGAACCTGGAAGCTGTTCATCAAGATTAAACCTGACCTACGTCCTTAGCATTCCAGTTTACTAATCACTTAGATATCATTGACGCCTCCAATTGGTACAATATATACTTTAAAAGACTGGGAGATAAGATATTTTTAAACACTTGTTAACAAATTTTTATAATAGAATCCTGTATTTGAGGTTGTGTTAAATAGTGATCAACAAATCTGAAATATACTGATCTTGACTACTAATAGCACAAATGTAAAAGGCACAGCTCAGATTTGAAATGACTGTAAGTGTCAAAAATGTATTGCCTGGCTGGTGAGACATTCATCGAGGTCCAAGAAATGGAGACAATCTTCTGAAGGGCATGCCTCTGCTTCATGCTGCACACAAACACGGTTGCAGGGGCAAGGAAAACACATCTGGTAGGCCAGACGCTTCATCCACATGCTCCGTAAGTCTACTAAACAACTTTCTAAAAAATGGCGCACCTGAAACAGAATAAAGTTATCAATATTTCTTAATATCAACAAAATATATATATATATATATATATATATATATATATATATATATATATATATATATATATATATATAATATAAATTTAATCAACTTTTTTTTTTTATAAATGTAATCAACTTTGTTTTTTTATGCCTTTAGTATATCATTTATGAACTAAACAAATATAGATAGTTCAGCTACTCAAAAAGGACGTTCAAAAATCCACTAATCAACTGCAGCTAGGACTACATCTATTAAATTAAGCATAACTTTAAAATAAGACAGTTTTACTGCAATGCTAGTCAGACAACAAAAGTTGTGGTAGCACAAAGTGGCCAGCATGTTCAGCAACTGTCCTAGAGGATCTAGCTACAATTCCCAAAAGTGGGAAACCTAAATTGTTAATTACCATCAGTATATTTATGGGTGACATGAAATTAAAATGGGTAGCAGAGATTTGGCGTGGAATAGTAGCCGGGCAAATGTGACACCAACCCCATTATCCATGGCAGCAGACAAAAAAGAAAGTGTGTGTGTGTGCGTGTGTGTGTGGGGGGATGGGGATAGACAGTAGTTAACCAGAAAAGATAACAACAAGAACATATGTGCTTGTGGGCACTGAAAGATATGGGCACTAACACAACATGTCAGAAGGTATAACACATCAACAATACCATTCACAAGTTTCAACACTTAAAAGACAATCATTATTTAACAGTTTGTAAAAGTTTTCACTTCACATAATAATATAAATGACCTAACTTCACATTCATCTAAAAATAATTTTCTATAAAAAACATACACATATATCAATTCAGTACTTCAGCAATGATTATAGAATATGTCTTAGGTCAGTGTTTGAGAAACTAAATAAATAATCCAAAAGGTAGTAAATAAATTACCATAGCCACAACATCTGGTGAAGGACTTGAAGATCTCCTACTTGAAGTTGCTTCCTTCTCTTTCACATGCATTACAAGCACCTGAAAAGTTACATTTTAACCGTCAGAAAAAAAAAGTAATGATTTTTCTATCTTTTAGGAAATATGAAATATATAAAACGTATGTTGTTAAAAAAATTGTAACAATAATCTGTTAAATAGTCTTAAGAGAATCTCAAAGAAAGCACTGAGAGGGGAATCAGTGGACATGAGAGAAACAGTCCAAACTGGGGAAATACTAAATAAAACACTGAGATGAGAAGCAACATCAGCATTCTTGAGGTGCTCACCTAGAAAAGGGATGTGTGGCAAGATACAATGAGGGTCTTGTGCAAAGTTTGAGACTTCATAGCAAGACATGGAGAATAAACAAATTCTGCTCTATGAGCTGTATTCAGCCTGAAAGGGCTACAGATGCATAAAATCTCATATGGAGGGAACAAAAAGAGAGAGAAAGAGAGAGAGAGACACTGAACCATAGCGTTCAGTAAATGAGTATATCTATCTACCACTCTCTCTCTCTCACACACACAGAGAGAGAGACATTGAACCATAACATTTACTAAATGAGTATATCTACCACTCTCTCTCTCACACGCGCGCGCGCACACATGCATGCACAAACAAACACATAGAGAGAGAGAGAGACATTGAACCATAGTACTCAGTAAATGAATAATAAATAGGTCTTAAACATACACTTCCTGAGTAGTTCTGTTTCTTACCATTCTTTTAAAATCATTTCATCTTCCTCATTATCTTAATTTCTGCTACCACCTGTCTTCTCCATGAATATTTTGGTCTTCCTTTTTGTCTCTTTCTCTAGGGATTCCAAAAAAGGGCATGTCATGTAATACTCTTAGTTAGCTTCCACACCATGTGTGCTGTCCAGTGCTGTCATCTTCTTTGTATATCTTTGTTCACTGGTATTTGACTGGTACTTTTCCATAATTCTATGTTAGTGATTTTCTCCTGCCATTTCCATCCTTTTATTCTGTGCAAGCATACATTAATGAAGGTCTGTATCTTCATGATTGTTATTCTTGTTGTTTTCCATGTTTCACAGTCATATAATAGGACTGATATAACATAGGAGTTGAAAATTTTTATTTTTGTATTTAACCTAATTTCTTTGAATTTTCATATCTTCCTAGTGCAAAGAAGGCTCCTCTTGCTTTTTATATCTTTATTTTAGTGTCATCCTCTGTTCCTTCTTCTTTGCCTGTATTACTGCCTAGATATATGTAAGATTTCCTACGATGGCGCTGGATAGGACACATACTGTGGTAGCCAACTGAGATTATTACACGAGAGGCCCTTTTTTTGGAATCCACAAGGAGAAAGACAAAAGGGAAGACCAAAATATTCTTGAAGAAAACAGATGGAAGCAGAGATGAAGATGATGGGGAAGAAATAGAATGATCTGAAAAGAATGGCAAGAAACAGAACGGCTTGGAAAATGTTTGATAAAGACCTATGCTCCAAAGGGAGTTGAAAGGCAGAAGTATTATTTCTCCTATTGTTATTATTGCCTACTGCACTAATTCTCATGATTTTGGTAAAATCTCTATTTTCAGTATCAGCTGTTGTAATCTCTCATCAAGTATGCTCATTTAATCTTGCATCTGTTGATTATGTGATAGGAGAGCTATGTCATAAGCAGACATGCATATTTACATAGACAAAATAAGTAAAGTTTCCCAGACATTTATCATTTACATAAACAAAATAAGTAAAGTTTCCCAGACATTTATCATTTACATAGACAAAATAAGTAAAGTTTCCCAGACATTTATCATTTACATAAACAAAATAAGTAAAGTTTCCCAGACATTTATCATTTACATAGACAAAATAAGTAAAGTTTCCCAGACATTTATCATTTACATAGACAAAATAAGTAAAAGTTTCCCAGACATTTATCATTTACATAGACAAAATAAGTAAAGTTTCCCAGACATTTATCATTTACATAGACAAAAATAAGTAAAGTTTCCCAGACATTTATCATTTACATAGACAAAATAAGTAAAAGTTTCCCAGACATTTATCATTTACATAGACAAAATAAGTAAAAGTTTCCCAGACATTTATCATTTACATAGACAAAATAAGTAAAAGTTTCCCAGACATTTATCATTTACATAGACAAAATAAGTAAAGTTTCCAGACATTGATTATTTACAGAGACAAAATAAAGAAAGTGTCTCTGACCTTTATTCTATGATGTTCAGGGGCACACATCTCTATCAAGAGGTCATGGTCTGGGCCAACAAATACCCTAGCAATGCCTTGAGCCAAAAAGAGATCTCGACCTCCACGTTCTTGTGACCAAGTGATAGTTTTTGCTTGGATACGGTGGAACAACCCTTCTAAATAAACCAAACAATATTTGCATATATGTATCATCCTAAAATATAAAGTACAATAACATATAAATAAAAAGCAGACATTTATAAACTAGAAAAACATTTAGTTCCACAACCAATTCAGTCAAATGAGGTCAAGGCAAGACTACAATTATTTTCTTTTAATCCTAGATTATGATTTCTATTGTGGGTCACATGATACCATCGTAAAAATTACTATCACTTAAAAGTTACATTTAGAATTACAAAAATAGTAATTTCTTTGAATTTTTGCTACACAGCTGTGTGTTTCATCATCATGTGCCGACTTAAGAGAAGCAGCTTTATCCACCAAGCCAAGCGTATTAGTAGACAAACACCAGACATGCCAAGAGTTGTTAAACCCCTTCTGCCCATACCAGAACAGACTCCCTGGACAGATGAATCAGGATTATCAGTTCAAATACGGACAGAAGTGAAAGGAATAGTTGACAAAGAGGAACAAAATAGTCTACAGCGAAAAACAATAGCTCTCAGTTTCCTGGATGAAGAATACCCACAAGACATATGGATTCGTGTGTACACAGATGGATCAGCACAGAATGCAGTAAAGAATGGGGGAGCAGGTGCATATATAGAGTACCCAAATAACACTAGTGATATGAATAAAATAGCAACAGGGAAATATTGTCACAATTATGATGCGGAAATACAAGCAATAAAGTTGGCAATAGAAAAACTGCTGAACAGTAATCTTAGCCCACAGCCTGTAGTGTTTTTGACAGATGCAAGATCAGTACTCCAGGCACTACAATCCAGAAAATTACCACATCTGCAGACCTTATTGACTGAACTCTGCAAGCACCACAGGGTTGCCCTGCAGTGGATCCCGTCTCACTGTGGAATACCAGGAAATGAGAAAGCAGATCAGTTGGCAAAGGAAGGTTCAACAGGCACACAACTAGATACACCAGTTACATACCATCATAAGAAACAGGTAATCAAATCAATCAGAGGACCACAAGCCCCAAATCAGGATGCCTTTCATAATATGAATAGATATGAACAAGTTATCATTATACGCCTAAGAACAGGACACAATCGACTCCATAGTCACATGTATACAAAATTCAAGATCGGCACATCAACTACTTGTACATGTGGACAGGCGCCCCAGACTGCTGAACACATACTTCAAGACTGCACTGAATATAGTAGACTGAGGAAAATCCATTGGCCCATAGATACAACACTACAGACATAACTATATGGGCCACTGCCAGAATTACAAAAGACAGTAAAATTTATACAGGAAACGACATTGCTGATATAGACAATACTTCAGGCGAACGAAAGATAGATAGATCATCATGTGCCATACCGGTTGGCGTAGGCGATCATGTCCTTCCACAATCTTCTATCTACAGTGCATCGTATCAGTTCTGTTGACTGCTTACCATGCCATGACACCAAGCCATCCAGTATTTTCTCTCTTTGTTGTCCACGATCTCTCTTTCCTTTTATTTTCCCAGTTGTAACCAAGTATTCCAACTTTCCTCTTCTCATGATGTGCCCGAAAATTGATCGGGTGTCACCTATAGTACATGACACTCCGTACCGGACGAGGTGGCTGTGGAGTCCCCATTAATGTTGTTTGCTGTAGATATAAAGTTGTGATTTGTCATGATTAGTCTAGGCAATATAAGAAGGTAGTTTGCCATTCCTTTCCTTCTTGGCAGTGACTGTGCTAGTCTGAGATCGCAGCCATTGTCGCTATACATGAGATCCTCTGCCTGCCATCGCGGTGTGGGGACCATAACCGGCACATAACCCTGATAGGAGGGTTAAACGGGAGCTCCACCTTGCCCAAGGGTGTCCCGAAGACTAGAAAAGGAAAGGAGACATCTTACTCCTTCTTTGGTGGGGCAGAACTCTACCTTGCTGTGTTTTCTATCTATCTATTGACCTTTCGAGCCGTAACCGGCCCATAGGGCGTAGACCAAGATACACCTTCTCCTATATGAATTTTTGTTCTAGCAGTTTTCTTTTAAAGATATTTTATTAAATCTCGCCATCTGTCTCTGTTCTGTGCAAGCAGTTCTATCTCATTGAGGGAGCCGATTCCTGCTGCTCTTGCCTCTCTCATCAATGTTCTTCTCAGTGTCTCCCTGGGTCTTCCTCTTTTTCTTTTACCTGTTGTTTCCCATATGAGGGCTTGCTTCGCTATTCGATTATTATCTCTTCTCATCACATGTCCAACGTATGACCATCGTCTTTTCTTTATTACTGAAGATATTAGTGGTGTGTTTTACCCAAGCATAAACACAAGAATTGAATGCTGTAATCATTTCCTGGATTACATTAGATTTATGGCCTGAAATTCGATCACATTGTGCCATGGCTACAGGAGGTGTTATGTTGTTTATTCACATTCACCGTAAGTCTGTCAATCCAGCCATTTAAAGAGAGAGTTTAAAGTCAACTACTATAATTGTACAATGTTGAAGTGATGAGATAATTGTCAAAATTCTCAAAAATTGTACAATGTTGAAATGATGAAATAAATGTCAAAATTCTTAGAAATTCTACAAAATAAAAGCTAATTTGGAGTGGTTAGTTCCTCTTTGGGCCGTAAATGACAGGGGGCGGATCATGTAGCTCTCCATAACTGACTGATTTGGTATTCTTCTAGGTCTTGATTGTTTCTTAGACTCATGGTTCACAGTGTTTATTTTGGTCTTCCTTGTTCTCTTTTACAAGATGATTTTCAAATGAATGCCTGATGACAGAGTCTTTCTTCATCCATTTCAGTTCATGGCTGATATACTTTCATCGTCTTCTACTTTTAAAGCTTCATATGTATTCTTATTTATTTTCATATATTATCTTATCATTTGAAATGTGCTCACTCCAACTTATGTTTGGGATGTTTAGGAGATATTAATTTTCAAAAGCATTTAATTTCATATCTAAGGACTGGATGGATTTCCAATTTCCACATCCATATCTGGTATCTGTTATCACATAGGAGTTGAACAATCTAAATTTTAGTCAAGTTCTGAGTACTTTGAATCTCTAGATATTTGTCAGTTGTGCGCATTTGATGCTAGAGCAAAATGCATCATGATTTGTTGTGTTATGTCTCCATCTCTGGACATTTTGTTGCCTAAGTGAGTAACATTTGCAATATTTTTTTAAGAATTTTATTGTTAAGTGTTATATCGAAGTTATGCTGGTAATATTCAGAACTTTTGTTTTAGCCATGTTGATCTGAAGGCCTATTGACCAGGAATGTTGTGGAGGCAGCTATTTTTTCTGAGTGTTGAGCTCAGGAGCAACAAGATGTCTACAAGTCTCTTGACTCTAAGAGTTTATTATCAATCCACTTAATGCCTAAATGTCAGTCTTCTATAAATTTTCTCATGACCCGATTAAATGCAATTCCAAATAAAAGTGGTGACATGACACATCCTTGTTTCACAACCTTTTTCTACAAACCAGTCAGTGCTGCCATTTCTGTCCTCACACAGAAAACTGAATCTGAATAAAAGACTTTTATGATATTCACACATTTTCTCTTAAATTAATCATTTTTGAGGATTTTCCACAGTGCAGGTCGGTGTAAACTATCAAAAGCTTTTTGGAAATCCACAAAGTTAATAATGCGCAATGACTAGAATTCTAATAATGACTGGAATTCTAATAATGACTGGAATTCTAATAATGACTGGAATTCTAATAATGACTGGAATTCTAATAATGACTAGAATTCTAATAATGACTGGAATTCTAATAATGACTAGAATTCTAATAATGACTGGAATTCTAATAATGACTGGAATTCTAATAATGACTGGAATTCTAATAATGACTGGAATTCTAATAATGACTAGAATTCTAATAATGACTAGAATTCTAATAATGACTGGAATTCTAATAATGACTGGAATTCTAATAATGACTGGAATTCTAATAATGACTAGAATTCTAATAATGACTGGAATTCTAATAATGACTAGAATTCTAATAATGACTAGAATTCTAATGATGACTGGAATTCTAATAATGACTGGAATTCTAATAATGACTGGAATTCTAATAATGACTGGAATTCTAATAATGACTGGAATTCTAATAATGACTGGAATTCTAATAATGACTGGAATTCTAATAATGACTGGAATTCTAATAATGACTGGAATTCTAATAATGACTGGAATTCTAATGATGACTGGAATTCTAATAATGACTGGAATTCTAATAATGACTGGAATTCTAATAATGACTGGAATTCTAATAATGACTGGAATTCTAATAATGACTGGAATTCTAATAATGACTGGAATTCTAATAATGACTAGAATTCTAATAATGACTGGAATTCTAATGATGACTGGAATTCTAATGATTCCTCAATGATGGTCCTGAGACTGAAAATGTGATCAATACATGATCGATGTTGTCTGAATCCCGATGGTTCTTCTCTAAATGGAACTTACATCACCTTATATCTTTAACTATATACATTGATTAGTACAACCCTTCTGTTACAATAGTGAAGCAGTGTTCAGTTGCTATAAAGAGGAATGAAGAGAATGTGCGATATGTTAATATTTAAATGCAACTTTGTGAATCATATCTTCTTCCTCTTTCCTTGCTCATTTGCCTTTCAGCATCAAGGCAAGATACAATTTGCAGTCTTTTGCTCCTCTGTTCGCCTCCGCTGATGTTATGTTTTCTAGCATTTCTAATATTCCATCAATCCATCTTTTTCATGGTTGATCCTTGGGTCTGGTGTTTTGCAACATTACTGAAGGCTCGTTGTGTTGTGTTTTGATCCTTCTGCCTTGTCACATGGCCAAACCATTTTATCTGTTGTTTCTTTATATATTCTATGGCAGCGATTATTCCTAGCTTTTTTCCCAGTACTTCATGTCTGATCATGTCTCTCTGGCTGTTTCCTGTTATTTGTCTAACTTCATCTCAGCAGAGGTTATTTGGAATCATAGGAGTAAAGTATAAAATACAATCCACATATGTATGACTTACAACAGGAGAGATGTGCTTTCTGAGAAGAGGTCTGCGAAGAGGTCTGAGAAGAGGTCTGCGCACAGGGGGAGGGTAAGTAATCAAATGATATGTAGCAAGAAGAGCATTCAGAAAATAATAATAAATTTGTATATAAAAAAGACAATCACAATTTAATGAATATATTTAGCAAAGGTCTAAAAAAACCTCATGAAATAATGAGAGAGATTGTGGTAAAAGTGAGAAGGAAAATGAAAATGTAAAAATGATGGTCAAAATAATTTGTTAAATTGTTTTATTTTTTGTTGCATTGTCAAGCTATTTGATGTGATGATGGTGTGTGGGACAACAAGATTATTTACATTAGAGCTGGAGCAAATAGCTGACCAAATATAAGACTTGGAACAAGTTACCAATGTGATTTGCTAGATAAGAGCTAATTAAAATACTTCAGTGATCAAAGGATAGATAGTTCTACAAGGAACATGCACATGTCAATGTCACAAGACATGACGCATGATATGCCACAACAATAACAAATCAATTAATTATATTCCCTCACAACAACAAGTATTATGAATATAAGGACAAATATAAATAAACAGAGCATACCAGGAAGGAACCCGTTGAAGTCTATGTAAAACCTGACATCATGGACAGTCTGGGCATACACCTTTTTTTTGTCCTTATAGGGGCTGAACCTCATTGGGACATACCAAGTCTTGTTGGGGTTTCTATGAGTCTGTCACGATAACAAACCACATATAAGAACATATGATCTCTTCAAAACACGTTTTGAAAATAAATCTTCATTGGTATTGATAAAAGATATATAAAGAATGACCTGTAAGATATTTAATAAGTAAGCAATGTATTAAAATTTGTTATACTTTAACTTTAGAACAGAAAGGCTTCACTGCAGGAGTATTCCCATACCTGCTGAACTCCAGTTCCAGCAACCAACAAAGTTCCCATCCCAATCATTCATACAGTTCCATTGGACATGTTGCATTCTGTGAAAATGGCGGGCCTTGATGTTCACACTGTTAACTATTGAACAAGCTGCACTACTATACAAATAGCACACAGCTCAAAATGGACACGGCTGTCACTGGCAGCAAAATCTTCATATGCTTGTGCAAAATCCACATGGACTTTATGAATAACGCCACAGAATAGTCAAGTAGAAATATAATAAGGTATATTAGAGTCAGACTATGTCCAGTGTTAATGAGGGAATCAAGTTAGAGTCTCAACAAGTGTTGAAAGTTTTGAAGGAAGGGACATGAAAGGGAGTACAACTTTACAGTTAATAGAGCTTGTTGGATTAAGAGTAGATATTAGAATTGAGAAACAGCTTGCCCAGTGTAGATATAACAGAGGTACACTAGAAACAGTGGAAATGGTAGGAGGGTGTTCATAAATTGTCAAACATTGAACAGCCTGGAAGCATAGTGATAGTTATCAAGGCAATATGCCAGCTATATTGTTGAATACATTAAGACTTGTAATCACATACAGGAAATAAAGAATATTTAGTTGACCGAGGCATAATGTTGCATCAGCTCCCTCACCGAGATTGAACAACTTGTCCACAACAGAGCCATGAGGCGAAACACAATGCAGGTCATGTACAAGGTCTGATCACTTGTCATATGGACACAAGAGTCTGCCCTTTTTCTGTACTATGTGCCGTCTTTAGCTCGAAAGGATAAAAGATTGGTAGATAGCTAGAAATCCAAAACTGAACCTTTCGAAACGCCAGCATAAGTAAATGAAAACTGAACTATGAATGGTCTGTTGATCAGGACACAAAAATTACTCCACTCTACTGATGCAACATTAACCAAAAAACGACACCATCTGATCATAGAAGTGGACCTGCACAGTATCAGTTGACTTGCTGAAATATCTGTGAAGTGTTGCACTATATGACATGAACATGTTACAAATCATAACGTATGGCCAGCCAGTGAGACCCTAAGTAACATCAGTTATGGTGATAGAAAATAACTAGCCATCACAGAAAAGAAAATAACCAGCCATCACAGAAAAGAAAATAACCAGCCATCACAGAAAAGAAAATAACCAGCCATCACAGAAAAGAAAATAACCAACCATCACAGAAAAGAAAATAATCAGCCATCACAGAAAAGAAAATAACCAGCCATCACAGAAAAGAAAATAATCAGCCATCACAGAAAAGAAAATAACCAGCCATCATCACAGAAAAGAAAATAACCAGCCATCACAGAAAAGAAAATAACCAGCCATCACAGAAAAGAAAATAACCAGCCATCACAGAAAAGAAAATAACCAACCATCACAGAAAAGAAAATAACCAGCCATCATCACAGAAAAGAAAATAATCAGCCATCACAGAAAAGAAAATAACCAGCCATCACAGAAAAGAAAATAATCAGCCATCACAGAAAAGAAAATAACCAACCATCACAGAAAAGAAAATAACCAGCCATCATCACAGAAAAGAAAATAACCAGCCATCACAGAATCAATGATCATTGTCAAACTCAAGAGGTAACTTGCTTTAGGTAAATTCAAAACCCAGCAAGTATTAGGTGAGTGTTCATAGGCAAGGCATAGAAGAACATGGTTTTAACTGTGCCCACTCAGGCCTCAACAATGGCCCAAACAAGAACAGAGCAGGATCTGTTCATGAAAGCCTCGAGTACAGGGCAAATGTAACTACTTTGCTGCTATAGCATTTTCAATGCTCACTTTCCCATGAAATTTTATATTTGTAGTCTGTTATCTGTTATGTATGTATGTATTATGCTCCCAGTTAAGGACCTTTTCAGTTGAAATGTTGGTTAGCTTAGTCTTGTCCACCAAACTGAAATATCCCATATAACTAATTATTTTATTGTATAGGTCATTCATTGATTCTACATATAGCTATTTTATTGTACAGGTCATTCAGTGATTCTATATGTAGCTATTTTATTGTATAGGTCATTCACTGATCCTATATATATATATATATATATATATATATATATATATATATATATATATATATATATATATATGGCCCTTTTTCTCTTGTCAGACGGTCTAGTGGAGGCTAATGTGTATTTTTTGTAGGCTCTGTTTTTGCTGAACAGCTTCTCTCATGGCTAATTCTACCAATGTTTGACAAACACACACAATGAACAAGTCAGGCCCACTGATCCACAGGGTTTTCCATCCTTTTTCATGAGTCTTTTCTCTTCTAAGTTTTGCCATAGCACAGTCTCAAATGATGTTATACCATTCCTTATACATGCTCTCCATGATGTGCGATCACTCGCCAGATGTTCCCAGTCATTTTCACAGGTGGAGAAGTTATTCAGAGATGATTTACAGATATCTCTATACCGTAGTTTAGGTCTGCTGATTTGTCCTTTTCCATGTGTTAGTTTACCATATAGCATTTGCCTAGGGATGCTTCGCTGGACGTGCCCCAGCATGCATATATATATATATATATATATCTATTGTCTTTTCGAGCCGAAGACGGCACACAGGGCAGAACAACAATCTCAAAAACAGAAACCTTGCGTGCCAAAATGGCACATATTGCAGAGATCACTGCTTCTAAAATCTATGGTTCTGTGCATAACAATACTTTTTACAATGACAGCTTGTCAAGCCATCGATCAACCCCTTAGTCACCTCTTATGACATGCCTGGAAGGTCACAGTGTCACTATTCTTTACTTCTGACATAATGAGGCCCCGGTAACACACGGAGATATATATATAGCCATTTTACTGTATTGATTTTATGTCTATTTATTTTATTGTTATGGTAATTCATTGAGAAGCCTCGGTGACTAAGTGGTTAGTGTGCTCACTTTCTAACCAGAAGAGTCCGGGTTCGACCAGCAGTGGACAATTTTTTTTTTGGACTGACAAGGCTCCGGGGTTCACCCAGCCTCTAAAAATGGGCACCAGAGATTTTTCTGGGAAATAAAGGCAGCTTGGCATGATACCGACCACATCACCCAAAAATCTGCCATGGTCATTAAAAAAATATGGTCACTAACACCATATTCCCCTTACGCCTTAGCAAGGCATGGAGGGTACCTTAACTTTTAATTCATTGATCCCATATGTAGTTTATTGTATAGTTTCATTGATTGTGCCAATGCTCCCTAACAAGAGTTTCAAACCTGGCCAGCTGGGAGCAGTCTTGGACAAATGAGATCAAACTTGACCATCAGTCCCAGCAGAACTGCATGCTGTTTCTCACTGTTGGGCCACAGGATGGACAACAAAGCTTCATCTAGAATGCCATGATCTATCAACTGACTCCACTTGTCTGCTAACAGGTTCCACTGTTTTGAAAAAATAAAATAAAATAACAGAAAGATGACAGAATAACATACAATGAAAACAAAACATGAAATGTAATTATAAATATTAATAGCCAGATATTTCTCAATAAAAAAATTATGGTTAAAACTAAATACAGTCTAACTGTATTTTTTTCATGGAATCAGTTTCATTGCAGTCAGATCCTTCCCATATCTGTGGTCCACTTCCTGTCCTAGTATTTCTTGAAGCATATGCAGTGTAATTGTTCCTGTAAGGTGTTGCTTATAGATACATCTACTTTACCCACTAAGCACTCTATATCAACCAGATCCCTTTGTTACCTTTAGACACCTCAGTCTTTCAATATATACATCATTGTCCCACCCATTCCTCTCCTCTTCTCTTAAGGAATGAAGAGCAAACTTGGCAATGTCCTCTTACAGCCAACCATCTTATTTTAGAATAAAAACTGGACAAATCCTCCCCAGCGGTGGAATCTTTTTAAAAAAAAAACAAACATTCTAAACTATGTCTTACGCTGGTGACCTAGGCATCACATTCCTGTATGTACCTACCTTCCCTTGTTCACTTAATGGTGGCACATTGCCTAAAGGCCTTAACTCTTTCCATATGGAAGCTTTTTATCAATGCAACAGAAGAGATTTCAGAGACAAAATTTTTTATTGTGTTAAGAATCAATCTACATATTTATATTTATCTAAAGTATAACATTTTATATATGAATTTTTAGGTAATTGAATAAGCTATTAGATTTAACCAATACCAAGATGATACAACACACATAAAAAGATTATGGTTTGATGACGGTTCACACTAATCAAATTGAGAGTGATGCACCATGCGATGAAACATATGCATTCTAAATTGGCACGGTGCACAGTGCTGCGAAACATATGCATTCTAAATTGGCACGGTGCACAGTGCTGCGAAACATATGGAAAGAGTTAAAAACATTGGGACTCCATGAAGGCAACAACAAAAATGTCATTAAATGTATATATCAGGGGTCTACTGCTTGATATAGACTTCTGACAGTTGAGCCATCCCAGTGTCCATTGTAAAGGGTAAATAAACTATATAAAGTGGATGATATTATAAAGTGACTTATATCTTCAGGGATGTATTATGGATGTAATGTTCTGATGTACAGCAATACAATTAAAAACTGAAAGTTAGCTTCAAAGGTACTTATAGCAAGAACAAATTAAAAGTTATGGTAAACAGAGCTAATCTATAATCATTAAGCAGACTTCTGTTTGATCAAAATATAATTATCAATAAAGATGTAATCCAATCCTGCAATGATTTGTAAACAAATATGGGATAGGTAAACAAACATCTGACATGATGGATCTTGATGATCCCTATATCTCTGTATAAAATTTTGTGTTCTTTTGTTATGAAATTACTCCTGGGTTTCATAGCAAACAAAAGAAAATTTATGTTTCAAAGGAAGAACAAAATTGCTTTCAAGTCTAGCATTAAGCAAGGGCACAAAGAGAAACACATGAGAACAGCAAATATACAATACTTGTTTTAAAATAGGGAATTTACTCAAAGCAATACTCACTGTGATCATAGAGGAATACTCATTTCAAATAACATAGCAAATCTCTGTTTAAAGTTAGAACAACCAGATTGTTGTCAAGTAAACATTAGCAGAGAATGCTCATTAAAACTGTGCTGAAGTGATTCATGGAGTGTCTCTGCCAGTCACACATAATGTTCAATGTATGAAAATATGAAAAGACACAACAACTAATATGGCAGGCTATGAGCTCTGGAAAATAATCATGGAAGTATTCTCTAGGTTTGGTCACATATTCTGTATTTCACTGATATCACAAAATCTTCACCATCCCTCTAGCTTCAGGAGAGTAGTAATTCTCTTATTTTGTTTCACTTTCTGATCTAAGTTCAGAAGCCTGAACTCCTGAAGCTATTCATGTGTCTTTTGCATT
Source organism: Megaustenia siamemsis (assembly GCA_032433765.1). Classification (NCBI taxonomy): domain Eukaryota; kingdom Metazoa; phylum Mollusca; class Gastropoda; order Stylommatophora; family Ariophantidae; genus Megaustenia; species Megaustenia siamemsis. The sequence goes on from JAVIAB010000160.1 coordinate 9,673,899, forward strand.
TCCTTTTCTCTCAAAGATATCAGATAAGTCAAGGTTCTGAGTCAATTTAAAAAAGACATGTTCTTTAGAAACTGCAAGATTTGTAGTTGACAATGGCCAGAACATTTGGACATGAAAATCACCTCACTCCAGTGTGGAAGAGTTTACACAGTTTCCCCAACCACACACCAACCCATGGGGCTGGGTGCTCTAGAGGTGGGACAGCTCATAAATTCACATATTTGGCAGTATAGCAATACCAGATTGAGAACATAATTGGAAATACCAGCAAAGAGATTATGACGTCAAAATATTTGTGTCAAATCACTACAGTTTGAGAGATACTTCCAGGAAAACGGAGGTATTTCCAGGATAACACATCTCTTACTTAGATCGTCATTTGTGTGGCTACAAGGCACCCATGATGAGGGGAGAAAAGAATAGAGCCACTGTTACCTGTCACGCATGTTACAAGAGGTAACTAAGGAGGTTTGGAATCATTGCCTGTACAGTCGAGTAGGATGTGCATGGAGCAACCATGTCAATAGAACTTACCAACGCATTTTGGGAAATGCCGTGAAAAGTGATGGAGCAAATATGGAGAATTTCTGGCTGCAGTGAAACTGGTTCCATGGATAGAATAGAATTACTTAGATTATATCACAAATGGGGAGCCGTGATAGCTCAGTAGTTAGTGAAATGGACTACAAAGGACAAGAGGTAGGGTTACATCCCAACCAACGGCTTCTGGTTCACCCAGCCTTTAATGGGTACCGGATTTTTTTCTGGGAAAGTAAAGCGGCACAAGCGTAATACCAACCACATTACCCCCAAATCATGTGCCGAGGGTCTGTAAAATTTATGGTCACTAACACCATATTCCCTATAAGCCACTTGGCGTGATGGGGGTACTTTACTTTTTTTATATCACAAATGAAAAATTCTTAAAAAAAGATACAACAAGTAATCAGGGCATACAATTATCTATGGACTATTGTGAAGAATTGAGAAATGAAATACTTTGAGCACATATCTCGACTGTCTCATCTAGTAGACTATTCTACAAGGAACTGTGACAGGAAGGGAGAAGGAGAGGTAAGCAGAGAAAGGACTGGGAAATTAACATTCAAGAGTTTGGAGGCCTTGACTTTGCAGTCCCAAAAAAATTACAGAAGATAAAGAGAAATGGAGAAGGTTGATGAAATCTGTCATTTATGCCCAGTAACCTCCATAGTAAAAAAAAAAGTAAAGTACCCCTGTCACACCAAGTGGCGTATAGGGAAATATGGTGTTAGTGACCCTATATTTTACAGACCTTCAGCACGTGATTTTTGGGGTAATGTGGTCGGTATTACGCCCGCGCTGCTTTACTTTCCCAGAAAAAAATCCAGTACCCATTTAAGCCTGGATGAACCCGGAAGCCGTCGGTTGGGATCGAACCCTACCCCTTGTCCTTTGTAGTCCAGTTCACTAACCACTGAGCTATCGTGGCTCCCAACCTCCATAGTGATAGAATAAAAAATAAGATATCACAGAAATTATATTTAGGATGCAAGAGAGTTGCAAACTTTCAGTACTTTTGTACAGACATAAATGCTGAAGAATAGATAGAAAAACATTTAAAAGAAAATATCATTTTAAAAAATATGCATAAGGTAAATTGTCAGGATATTTCAGCAAAATAAAAATCAGCAATCAAAAACTGCTGACTCAACAGGAATAATAACAAGAAAATGATTACAGTAATAGGAAGAGGATGCTGGTGTTGGAAAGACCATATCCTGAGATCTTGATCTTTCCCGCGCCATTAGGCTCTTCTTGGCGAGATGTTCGATCTTATCTAACGTGTATATGCCTGCCACCTTTGCTTCTATTATAAGTGTTCTTTTTAGTGTCTCTCTAAGTCTTCCCCTTTTTCTGTATCCTGATGTTTCCCAAAGAAGAGGTTATTTTGAAAGACCATATACAGAATCCAAAAACCATCACAAGTAAACTCTGCAGAGAAGGTAAAAGATGGCTATCTTACATAGAATAGCCATGACAGATATGTACAATGTGGACAAGAGACGTGGGGCACTAATAGTAGAATGTGCACACTGTGAGCAAAGGGCTGAATAACAGGATTTGACTCCAATGTCCCTGATAGTAATAAATGTCAGGTTCACCCTGCAATAGGAACTCACCTTTTCCTTTGGAGGAAACTTAGCAGTGACCTGCTTAAACATGTTTATTAACCACTGTGGGTTGAGTATCACTGTGTTGCAGAGCATGTAGTCGCTGGTCACATGGTTGCCATAGAAGATGATCATACCTAGGTCATGGTAAAAGTTGAGTAAAGCCTGGACTTCTTCAGGCGTTGTTATGTTGTGATTGACTGCTATCTCATACACCTGCATGACAAAGATTAAATAAAATTATACCCACGCATAATCCCGTACAGGATGTGGAAATCAAAACTCATCAGCACAAAAATGAAACTGAGACTATTCAAATCAAACATACTATCAACCCTTACATATGAGTGCAAGAGCTGGAAAACAACAAGAGACATAGAAACAAAGTTGAAAGCATTTGACAATAAATGTCTAAGGAAAATATTTTGTATTGTGTGGAACGAATTCAAAACAAACGAGGAAATAAGAGAAATCGCTAATCAACCATTAATATCATCAGTAATCAAGAAAAGATGTTGGACATGTGACGAGAAAAGATAATAACCGAATAGCGAAGCAAGCCCTCATGTGGGAAACAACAAGTAAGAGGAAAAGAGGCTGACTCAGAGAGACACTGAAAAGAACATTGATCAGAGAGACAAAGGCAGCAGGAAACGGCTCCCTCAATGAGATCAAGATGCTTGCACAGAACAGGGACAAATCGGAAGATTTGATAAAAGATCTTTGCAAGGATTGAGACTACTAAAAAGAAAATTTAGAAAATGAGAAAGAGTATCTGGGTCTATGCCCTATGAGCCCGCCATAGCTTGAAAATTCAATAGATAGATAGATAATCATGTACACCTGACAAGTTTTACTTAATACTTATCTCCATTATGTCAGATAAACCAACACTACTACACCAATATCTACATGACTTTATATTAACTACAAATTGAGAAACATTTTATTTTAAATTCATGTCACTAGGGAAAACAGTGCTCTCAGTATTTATTGGTACAAGCAGTTTAGAATGTATGGAGCAGGCTATGTGGTGCAGCAGCTAATGAGTTAAAAGTTAAGAATTTGCTGGTCTGTGTCTAATAGTTCTGGTCTGTGTCCATTGCTTGGGTAAATGTACACAATCCAGTCATGAGCTCCTCATTTATCAATTTTTTAAAATCATCTTTTTTATGTTAGTTGTTCTACTACAAGTCAGGCTGTCCTTCATCCTACATTTCCCGAAGTGTCCTTTCTTGTTTTTCTGATATTGACCTAATTATGAACTGGTGTTTTCAGGACACCAGGCATATATAACTTGACTGACAGCTTGTAGGTGCACCCAATCTTAAATGAGTACCAGTATTTTTCTAGGAAAGAAAGACAACACTGATGTAGTCCTGACAGCACGCCAAACAAACATGGCAAAAATATGGACACTAAAACCACATTCCAAATATGTCACACTTGATACATAATGGAGTTTTTTTTTAATTTATTACTTTCAAGACACTTCTTCTTTCCTTCCTCCTTTGCCTTTCAGCATCAAGTGAAGATATAGTTTGCTGTTTTTTTGCCCTCCTGTTGGTCTCTCCTGCTGTTATGTTTTCTATGTGTTTCTAATATTCCAAGAATCTATATTTTTCTTGGCCGCCTTTGGTCTGGTATTCTCACAGTATTTATTTAATGAAGGCTCACAGTCTAAGACTGCAATAAAAAATACATATAAATGACAAAGAGACACAAACAGAGAAGAGAGTTACGAAATAAGTAGAAGGAGGATGGGATGGAAATGAAAAAAAATATATAGCAAATGTGTCAGAGAGAAATAGAGAAACTAGGAGAATAATCAGATATGGCATACAGTGTGTGTGCGTGAGAGAGAACTAGACAAACTAGGAGAATAATCAGATATGACATACAGTGTGTGTGCGTGAGAGAGAACTAGAGAAACTAGGAGAATAATCAGATATGACATACAGTGTGTGTGCGTGAGAGAGAACTAGACAAACTAGGAGAATAATCAGATATGGCATACAGTGTGTGTGCATGAGAGAGAACTAGACAAACTAGGAGAATAGGAGCCAATGGTGGGGTGTGCTAAACACTCCAAGGTATGGTGACAGCTTTACAAATAAAGAACACAACACAATACTGACGTTTCGGCCTGTGGCCTTCTTCAGAATACAGGGACAACGACAACAAGCGGTGAAGCACAATTACTACATGTTAGATGATAAAGTGGAGGGCGAGGAAAGTAGGATGCAAAAATAAGAAAAGAGAGAAATGAATTTTACATGATGAGAGGTATGATGGGCGTCAAAATATATAAAATAGAAAAAGAGAGAGAAAAATGTATAATAAATTGTACTTAGCTGAGCTCAGAGCAGGGAGCAGGAAAACTGTAATCCGTGCTGAAACCAGTCGGAATGACTAAATGACTAAAAGCGCAGAGAACGTGTATAGAAAGCAACACGTGACAAAGACAGGTCAGTAAAGAGGGCAAAAAGGATCAAATATCGGGAAAACCAAAAAGGGGGGGGGGGGGGAAAGGGGGCATAGACGAGGATACTCCTGGGACACAACAAGCAATACATATAAATCACTCAACAATGGAAGTGAGAGATCACGCGAGAGGTTAAGAGAAAGAAATAGAATGACACGACAAAGTAGTAAACTAGGCAGTGGGTGAGAGAGATGGACTCTACAGAATGGATGGCCTCGAACTGAACGAGTTGAGAGGTAGGTCAACGAAAGGAAGGATTGGATACTGGAGGAAGAGATACGGTGAGGAAGAATAATAAAGCCGGTATAATGAGAAGGGCGATAGAGGGGTGGTCCGGAGGAAGTTAGTCTATCGGGAGGTAGGGAAGTATTGGAGGAGGAGGTATGGAGAGGAGGGATAAGAAGCAGGTATGTGAAAACTGGATAGGGGGAGAGGCGGTAGGTCAGAAGTGAATGGAAAAAGAGAAAGTCTGGAAGAAGTGGAGCAATAGGGGATGGTGTGCAAGAGGTATGAACCATAGGAGGTAAAGAAGTAGGGAAATGATAGAACAAAGGGGGGAATGAAAGTGGGCATCAGGATAAGGGGGATACTGGAATAGTAGGTATAGATGAGTAGTGACTACAAGTTAATAGAGAGGAGAGGGGTGAGCTAGGAGTAGATCAGCAGAGGGGTGGTAGGAAGGACGAGGGACAATAGAGGTGGGCAGAGAGATCGTACGTACAGTCCAGGTGGAGAGGTGATATAGTGATAAAGAGGTAAAGGACATGAAGATAGTCAGAAGAGAAAAAGGTGTAGGGAGAGGGGGGTTTAGGAGGAAGAAGGCAAGATGGGGGTTACTCAAAGAGGATATGAAAAGCAGGGATGGACGAGTAGAGGACCCGAGATAAGAAATAGGAAGAGAGGTCCATAGGTGGGAGGGTGGAGTCGGAGGCCGGAGGGTCCTCAGAGGGACAGGGATACATTGATGCCACGAGGGGTGAGGCAGCCCCAACGAGCGATCAGACGGTGCTCCAGAGTGAGCCGACTGTGGTGATCAGAGGAGCATGATATTAGGCCAGTTACCAAGACATCAGTCTTACCTCGATGGCCCCTCGAGTTAAAGTGGGCTGCTACAGGAGTGTCCGCTTCTTGGGTGATGTCATTCAAGTGTTCACGGCACCTATCGCCGATTCTGCGACCAGACTGACCGATGTAGGTCAACTTGCATCGCTTACAGATGATGGCATAAATGATGTTCCGCGATGTGCAAGTGAATCCCTCTCTGATCTCGAAAGGACCATTAGGGAAGAGGACAGTGTCGGTCTGGAGAACGTGGTCACAAGTTTTACATACTCTCCGGTTGCAGCGGATAGTGCCTCGATGGCTGAAGTGGTCAGCAGGAAGACGGCCCCTGACAAGAAAGTCTCGGAGGTTCCGGTCACGTCTAAAGGCCACTAGTGGTGGGTCAGGGAAGAGCAGACGAGTAGTAGGGTCAGATCGAAGAATAGGGAGGTAGCGGTGGATGGTCCTAATAGCGGCGTAGTGGTGAGGGTGATGGGTGAGAGCGAGCACTACTCTATCAGAGGGGGGATGAGTAGAGGGGGTAAGAGCAGACTGACGTGAAGTGTGGAGAACTCGACGCAGGGCAGGGAGGAGAGCTGATTCAGGATAGAGACGTCGGCGGAAGAAATCAAGCATAAGGTGGGCATTGTGAAGGAAATCTTCGTCGTCTTGGCAAAGGCGACGAAGTCTGAGAAGCTGGGAATAGGGAAGAGAGTTCTTGCAGGATGTAGGATGAGAGGAGTCGTAGCGGAGGAAACTATGGGAGTCAGTGGCCTTGTAGAAGACCGAGGTGAGAAGATGAGAGGTGCCCAAGGAGACTAGGATGTCCAGGAAAGATACGGAGGAGGTGGAGATGTGGAAGGTGATGTGGATAGAGGGGTGGAAATGTCCGACATATTCGATGAAACGGGAGATCTCATCTTCTGGAAGGTCAGACAGACCAATGCAGTCATCAATGTACCTACGATACATGAGGGGAAGAGGGCCCTGGTAGGTATGGATGATTTGGTGCTCAAGGTAACCCATGAAGAGACAAGCATAGCTAGGGCCCATTTTAGTGCCCATCGCCACACCGCTGATCTGGGTGAAGAAATTGCCATTGAACTCGAAAGAGTTGAGGTTCAAGACTAATTCTGCTAGACGGAGGAGGACGCCAGTGGCGATGCTAGGAGAATAATCAGATATGACATACAGTGTGTGTGCGTGAGAGAGAACTAGACAAACTAGGAGAATAATCAGATATGGCATATAGTGTGTGTGTGTGAGAGAGAACTAGACAAACTAGGAGAATAATCAGATATGACATACAGTGTGTGTGCATGAGAGAGAACTAGACAAACTAGGAGAATAATCAGATATGACATACAGTGTGTGTGCGTGAGAGAGAACTAGACAAACTAGGAGAACAATCAGATATGGCATATAGTGTGTGTGCGTGAGAGAGAACTAGACAAACTAGGAGAATAACCAGATATGACATACAGTGTGTGTGCGTAAGAGAGAAATACAGAGACTGGAAGAATGATCAGATAGATTAAATTAGGGACTTGGGGCTTACCTGATTGTAGGAAGCAAAATTGATGCCAGCATCTGCCTGCTCCATGACCTCTTGTTCAAACCTCAACCACTTGATTGGCATCTGCTCACCAATGTATGGCTGTTTGCTCGCCACCAATTCTATATCACTTCTTAAAATACCAATCTGGCAAGTAAAACATTAACTGGCAAGTAAAAAATAGTGACCAGACACTTTAACCCTTAATTATGATACTTATCTGTGAATGACATGTTTATGATACCATAGTACAAATTACTACCACTTAACAGCATTAGGTGCTCTAAAAATATTATCTTCTCTGAACTTTTGACACACAGCCATGTGTTCACACTAGGTAAGACATGGGTTCTCAATTTTCCTGGCTCAGGTTGATAATGAACTGAGTTTGACCTCATGGATCAGAACATTTCATGAAATAAAGAAAAAAACCTACATCAATAGAAATAAATAAACACTCAGAGGTAACTGAAAGTAGTAATTAGGAAGGTACAGAAAGAAAAAGATGGTGGGGGGGGGGGGGAGGGCCAGATGTTTGACCAACGGCAAATTGTCAACATTTTGAAGAACTTCTGTTTTGATGCTGTAATTTTTTCCAGTAGTTTTATAATCTAGTGTTAAGCACTATAAGCAAAAATAACCATCTCACTATTTAACACTGACAATTTCAATAGCTAGTGAGAGCACAACAAAAGAAACATTTGCATTCTACAACAATAAGAGCAGCATTGATTTACAACACCAGTGCTTAGTGGACAGAATTCATCTTGTGGGAGGGCACAGTCTCAGTAACAGTTATAATTCTGTATTCAGACTATTACTTTCTATTATTTTGTGTGTGTTGCTCCTAAGTTTTCACAAGTCCTTTCCCACTACTATTGTTTTTTTCCAGTTTGAACAGAATTACCCTTCTTGAAATTGTGAAGTACCTAATTTCATCAACTTCAAAATGATGTCTAATATTGTTCCTTATGACAACTTATTATATATATAAACTCAGTCTCATGACTAAACAACAAGTTTTCCTTTCCAAAACATTTTTAAAGCAATAAAATAATAGGGCACAAGTGCATATCCTGAAGGTTCTTAACATTTTAGCTTAAGAAAATTACTAAGAGATGAATAATTATTTTTGTTATTTTCATTGATGGTGAATGCTTATCTCTGAGCTTTATTTTAATCATTGATAGAGCAAAGATTTGAATGCTCTTAAATGAGAGAAAACTGATATTTAAAATGCTTATCTCTGAGCTTTATTTTAATCATTGATAGAGCAAAGATTTGAATGCTCTTAAATGAGAGAAAACTGATGTTTAAAACGCTTATCTCTGAGCTTTATTTTAATTGATAGAGATCAAATGTGAAAGAATATGTATATAGGAATTAGAAAGTTCAACACTTATTTTTGAGATGTATCTGGTATCAATGTACCTGAATATCCTCTCCATCTACCATGTTATTTTCTACTGCATAAAAAGGTAGAATAACATGCTGGACATAAGGCTTGCCAACCAAGTATTCTCTGATCACATCAAACTTCTCTTGAACCTACAGGATACAGAAACACAAGTAATGGGCTCAGCCACTGACTATGGTCACAAACAACACAGAAATGCAAGTAATGGGCTCAGCCACTGACTGAAGTCACAAACAACACAGAAACACAAGTAATGGGCTCTGTCACCGACTGGAGTCAGGAGCCACGATAGCTCAGTGGTTAGTGAACTGGAATACAAAGGACAAGAGGTAGGGTTACATCCCAACCAACGGCTTCCGGTACACCCAGGCTTTAATGGGCACCAGATTTTTTCCTGGGAAAGTAAAGTGGCACGGGCATAATACCGACAACATTACCCCAAAAATCATGTGCCAAAGGTCTGTAAACTTTATGGTCACTAACACCATATTCCCTATATGCCACTTGACGTGAAGGGGGTACTTTACTTTTACTTACTGACTGGAGTCACAAACAACACAGAAACGCAGGTAATGGGATCAGCTAATGACTGTACTGACTGGAGTCACAAACAACACAGAAACGCAGGTAATGCGATCAGCTATTGACTGTACTGACTGGAGTCACAAACAACACAGAAACGCAGGTAATGGGATCAGCTATTGACTGTACTGACTGGAGTCACAAACAACACAGAAACGCAGGTAATGGGATCAGCTAATGACTGTACTGACTGGAGTCACAAACAACACAGAAACGCAGGTAATGGGATCAGCTATTGACTGTATTGACTGGAGTCACAAACAACACAGAAACGCAGGTAATGGGATCAGCTATTGACTGTACTGACTGGAGTCACAAACAACACAGAAACGCAGGTAATGGGATCAGCTAATGACTGTACTGACTGGAGTCACAAACAACACAGAAACGCAGGTAATGGGATCAGCTATTGACTGTACTGACTGGAGTCACAAACAACACAGAAACGCAGGTAATGGGATCAGCTATTGACTGTACTGACTGGAGTCACAAACAACACAGAAACGCAGGTAATGGGATCAGCTAATGACTGTACTGAGTGGAGTCACAAATAACACAGAAACGCAGGTAATGGGATCAGCTAATGACTGTACTGACTGGAGTCACAAACAACACAGAAACACAGTTAATGGGCTCTGCCACTGACTACAGTCACAAATGACACAGAAATACAGATAATGGGCCAAGCCACTGACTACAGTCACAAACAACACAGAAACACAGGTAATGGGCTCTGCCACTGACTACAGTCACAAACAACACAGAAATACAGATAATGGGCTCTGCTACTGACTACAGTCACAAACGACACAGAAACACAAGTAATGGGTTCTGCCACTGACTGGAGTCACAAACAACACAAAAACACAGGTAATGGGCTCAGCTACTGACTGCAGTCACAAACAACACAGAAACACAAGTAATGAACTCTGCCACTGACTACAGTCACAAACGGCACAGAAACACAGGTAATGGGCTCAGCCACTGACAACAGTCACAAACAACACAGAAACACAGGTAATGGGCTCAGCCACTGACAACAGTCACAAACAACACAGAAACACAAGTATTAGGCTCTGACTAGTCACAAACAACACAGAAACGCAGGTAATGGGCTCAGCCACTGACTATAGTCACAAACAACACAGAAACACAAGTAATGAACTCTGCCACTGACTGGAGTCACAAACAATGCAGAAACACAAGTAATGGGTTTATGATTATAGTCACAAACAACACAGAAACACAGGTAATGGTGTAGAAGGGGAAGGAGTGGTGAGAGTAGAGGAGTAAACAAAGACCAGAGAACATAGTCCAGGTGAAAAAAGGAACAAGACAGTAGACGAAGTCACAAGAAATAATAAGGAGACAATTGGTCCAAATTCACGTGGAAAACGTGAAGGCCATGTCCAGAAGTGAGTGGGCAGATAGAGTGGGAAGTCAATTTTGATTGGCTGATAAGATTCAGATTTAAGAGGTAAACACTAGATATCGGGAGCTTTTACACAACATTTGGAGAGACTGAGTTGGCAGGGAGTGACGATCTAGAATAATGACATCACGCAAGTGTAATAGACATTAGCCAGCAGAAGAAAACATGATAGTTAGGAGACGCTGAGACTAGTGAAGAATAGTTAAGCGGACAGATTAGTAAGTAGCACTATTAAGAGACAGTTAATAGCAGTGGCCAAGAGACAGCAGGGTCAGTAGAAGTAGATAGTATAGGGCGGGCCGTTCGATGGGAATGGTCCACAGGTAGTTAAGATGCGAGTATGAATACGTGTAGAGCCCAGAGACAAGTGTTAGGGCGATAGACTAAAGAAATTATAAGAATGCGCTTGAAGTGTGTGACCTGCCATATCCGTTGTGTAACGAGAGTCCGATGTGACAGTATTAAAAGTCGGAACAAATTCTTATAACTAATGTGTTGTTATGTGTTACACAGTTATATTTATCTAGCCTAACATCAACCCTCAGGGATGAATGTTAACAGCAGTAAAGTTGTCGTGGAATCACAACGTGAAACAGTTATCCTAACATCAAACCAGAAGTACTACGGTGACTAGACAAGGTCAAGGCTGAGACGAACGCCCAGTGGACATGAAGACGTGTTGTCCCGAAAAATTAAGAGCAGTGCATTCCAGCTGAGGTCAATCAAACAGAGAACTGACCAGTTGGGTGAAGGCCATCAGGAAAGTAGCGATCGATATATCAACACGGCGTGTGAGTAAAGACGTCACGCTATGGCCTGCAGCAGCGCACAGTCACGCTGAACAGCACAATCAGAAATAAATATATCAAATCCTTCACCATTGCAATGGGCTCTGCCATTGACTACAGTCACAAATGACACAGAAACACAGGTAATGGGCTCAGCCACCGACTACAGTCACAAACAACACAGAAACACAGGTAATGGGCTCAGCCACTGACTGGAGTCACAAACAACACAGAAACACAGGTAATGGGCTCAGCCACTGACTACAGTCACAAATGACACAGAAGCACAGGTAATGGGCTCAGCCACTGACTACAGTCACAAACAACACAGAAACACAAGTAATAGGCTCTGTCACTGACTACAGTCACAAACAACACAGAAACACTGGTAATGGGCTCAGTCACTGACTATGTTAACAAACGGCACAGAAACACAGGTAATGGACTCAGCCACTGACTGGAGTCACATACAACACAGATACACATGTAATGGGCTCAGCCACTGACTGGAGTCACAAACTATCTGGTTTAAGAACAGATAAAACCATGTTAAAAGTTGTAACTATTGCTTATGATATAAAGTAAATAAGAAACAGAAAGTGAAAAAATAACAATTGTTAACATAATAACATCCTATCTATCTATCTTTCTATTGACCTTTCGTGCCGTAGCCGGCCCATAGGGCGTAGACCAAGATACTCCTTCTCTTATCTGAATTTTTGTTCTAGTATTTTTCAATTCTTTTAAAGATATTTTATTAAATCTCGCCATTTGTCTCTGTTCTGTGCAAGCAGCTCTATCTCATTGAGGAAGCCGATTCCTGCTGCTCTTGCTTCTCTCATCAATGTTCTTCTCAGTGTCTCTCTGGGTCTTCCTCTTTATCTCTTACCTGTTGTTTCCCACATGAGGGCTTGCTTTGCTATTTGGTTATTATCTCTTCTCATCACATGTCCAACATGTGACCATCGCCTTTTCTTTATTACTGACGGTATTAGTAGTTGATTGGCGATTTCTCTAATTTCCTCATTTGTTTTGAATTTGTTCCATGCTATACCAAGTATTTTCCTTAGGCATTTATTTTCGAATGCGTTCAACTTTGTTTCTATGTCTCGTGTTGTTTTCCAGCTTTCACACGCATATGTAAGGGTTGATAGTACATTTGATTTGAATAGTCTAAGTTTTGTGTTTGTGCTGATGAGTTTTGATTCCCATAACTTTTCAAGGCTTCTGAAAGACATTGCTGCTTTAGCTATTCTGATTCTAATTTCTTTGCTTGTATCCCCTTCTCGATCAATGTGACTTCCAAGGTAGATGAAGTGATTGATCTCTTCCACTGGTTTGTTTTCCATGTATATTTTGTCGTCTGTTGGAATTAAGCTTTTCATGACTTTAGTCTTTTCATGATTGATCTCAAGCCCAATTTTGCTGCCTATTGATGATAGTTCATTTGTGTTTTCCTGCATCGTTTTTAACTGACTGCTGATGAGAACTATGTCATCAGCAAAGTTGAGGTCCTCCAAATGGTCTCCTTGAATCCATTCAATGCACTTTATTACCAGTGCAGCATTTCTTCATTATGAAGCCCATAACAATTCCAAATAACAAGGGCGATAAAATACATCCTTGTTTAACCCCAGTTTCTATTGGGAAACATTCGCTCAGTCCTTTCTCTGTTTGAACTGCACATGTGTGATCATCATACATGTCTTTGATAATATTTATGAATTTTTATGGTAAGCCATATTGCTTCAGAATTTTCCACAAAGAATCTCTATGAATACTGCCAAATGCTTTTTTGAAGTCAGTGAAGTTAAGTACAAAATGTTTTTGCTTCTCAATGTGTTCCTCCAATATAAGTCGTAGAGTAAAAATGTGAATTAACATTCCTGTAATGAAATTAGAAGGAATACAAAATAAAATAAGCAAATTCATGTATGTTGTATTTAATTAATGTTTCAAGCACCTAATGCACTTACAGCATTCTTGTGAAGCCGAACCCCAAAAAATTAGCAATTATGTTAGATAACGACATGAAACATGGTGCTCTTTTAGAGATTTAGATCAAATAAAATCATCATCATGTGCCATACCAGTTGGCGCAGGTGATTATGTCATTCCACAATCTTCTATCCACCTTGCATCATATCAATTCTGTTGTTGATTGTTTTCCATGCAATGACACCAAGTTATCCAGTATTTTCTCTATTTGTCATCCACGATTTCTCTTTCCATGTATTTGGCAGTTGTAACCAAACATTCCAACTTTCCTCTTCTCATGATGTGCCCAAAAAATGTTGGTTATTTTTTTCTGATGTTTCTTAGGTGCTCCCTTTTTGTGTTGGCCTCTTTGAGAATTTTCTCATTGGTCTTTTTAGCTGTCCAGGGAACTTTCAACATTCTTCTGAGAAATCCCATCTCTGTGATCTCTAATTGCCTTTTTTTTTTTTTTTTGTTTACTGTCCATGATTTGTCAAATAAAATAACAGAATTAAACTTATAATCAAAGAAATAAAAATAGAGAAATTTGTAAGAAAATTTCAATTTTACATTTGTTAAACTTAAATAGATATAAATCCTACATTATCAGTAAAACAGCAACAACACAGCCTGAATTTAGCAAATTATCATGCATTCAATGTTAAAAAATAATATATATTCAATTATTGCTTACATATATGAACAAATGCTTCAACAATTGAATATGTTAAAAGAACTAACACAAGAGATATAAAAAATGATCACACCACCAATAAAGAAACCTCCAAGAAAGAAATGGACAACAGATGACATTTTACGGTTGAAAACACAAGAAGAAAGAACAAACAAGACAATTATGAGATTTAAAAAATAACGTGAGAACTAGTAAATAAATTAAACATAGTTAAACAAAAAAAAAAAAAAAAAAAAGACAGGCAAGGTAAGATGCAAAGAGATCAAAATGCAAACATGAAGTACAAATGCTAACCAGAGATAAGCTGACACATGAACAGAAAAAATACAATCAAACACTGATTGAATCAAAGGAAGGAGAGCAGAGAAGCATAAGGGAGAGGGGGACAGATTACAATTAGGTTAACCACCATGATGAATGACTAGAAGTAAATATTCAAGACAAATAGGGAGGGGGGAGAGAAATACAAGTACTCAAAGATGTTGAGGATGCTATGCACAACATGAAAATAATAAAATTACTCGAACAGCCAAAGAAAAGAGAGAAGATATGAGAGAAAATTTTGAACAGAAATCATAAGAAAGCTGAGAAATGACATCTACAATAGCATATATACACAACATAATCTGCTACAATTGACAATGATATAAAGCAAAGATACACTGGTGCCCTAGCAGTAACAAACATAAATATGCTCACCAGCTGTGTTCTAACAGTAGGGTCTGTATGTAAGCTGTTTCGATGGGTGCCCACAATAAATATGGGAGGGGAGAGGGCTGTATTGTCCACATTGTTGCTAGTGTTCTCTGCAGCATGGGCATGGATAGACCTCATCCAGTAATCCATATACTGAAGGGTGGTCATTCTACTAGCTTTGCCATGGTTCTGCAAATACATAACACCATCTCCTTCATGTTCATACTCCTCATTTTGTTCTGATTCTCAAATGTTCACTCTGCAATCTTTTAATTCAGAATGTTCAATTTACTCATTCTTCATTAATTATGAAAAATGTAATAACCTTGTCATGATTCTTGAATATTCATTCTGTGAACTACTGCCAAGAGAACAAAAATAAAAATCATGAACGAAGCATGTAATTAGTCCACTGAAGAACTGTCTTATGTGAAGAGTTTGATAGTTCACGATCATGACAATGTTGAAAACTTCAGGCACAATAATATTTTAAAGATTGATAACTGACATAATCTAGTTTTACATTATAAAGATCAATAACTGACATAATCTAGTTTTACATTTTAAAGATCAATAACTGACATAATCTAGTTTTACATTTTAAAGATTGAAAACTGACATAATCTAGTTTTACATTTTAAAGATTTACAACAGTAGTCAGACATTAGGTACAAGTTGTCAGACATAATGAAGCAGGGAGGTAGCAGTGATTAAAGAGTGTACGATAAGATGGGAGTGAGGTAGTAGAAATCGTGGGGAGATGAGAAGGGTTGAGTAAAATAGAATCATGGGGTCCACGGGTAGATGTAAAAAAAGTAAAGAGGATGAACCCATCGTGACTCACGGGAATTGTAAGACACAATGTAGGAACGAGGCAAAAATGTAAAACGGGGTATTGATTGGTTGAAGGGAGGAAAGGTTAGACAAAAGATAGGTTGGGAAGATCATTCAAGATTAACGATGGCTCTGTGCAGACGGTTGTGTGTTTTGTGTTGCAACCGGTACCGTGAGCAGGGTTGGGTTAGTTCACCAAAAAGTGACAGAGTAAGTTAGTTGGTGTGTGGTCGCTGCTGGGAACAGACCTTATTCCAGGAGCAGTGATAAGTAGAAGTGTCTTAGAGTAGTTGATAAGATAGTTGTGAAAGTTAGCAGCACCAACCAGGTAGTGACCGTCAGTGAGAGGGTCTCACAACGTAGACTTCATCAGAAATAGGAAGTTAGAGTTAGTGCAAGTTAGCAGCAACGAACAATTTAGTGTCAATCCATGAGTTAGTCTCACCAAGTTAGGCTTCATCAGAAGTGTGAAGGTAGAATGTAGTTGTGCAAGTAGCAGCAACGAACAATTTAGTGTCGATCCATGAGTTAGTCCCACCAAGTTAGGCTTCATTAGGAGCAGAGAGTTAGGAGGTAGTGGTGCTGTTTAGCAGCTACGATCATTCAAGTGACAGTAGGGGAGAGAAGTTCAATAAGTTAGGCTTTGTGTAGGAGCATGACATTATAGTGGGGTGTGCAGGCAGCGACACCGTGCAATTAAGTGGCGCTGAGCGAGACAGGTTCGCAGAGTCCCTATCAACCAAGAAAAGGGCTAGATACAGAGTATGACGCTCCAAGAAACAACAGTATAGGTGATGTTGAGCGAGAACGATATCGCCAGCTTCCTGACGAGCAATATAGCTGCTATTGGGTACTAGCGGAGGAATTCCTAAACAACTATTACTTAGAGGAAGGTAGGCGAAGCCAGAGTGGCTTGAGAGTGGCCAATTTAGGCGATCACCCGGCCAAGGGTGCCACACAAGGGCAGAGTTCAAATGAGGCAACAGTCCTGAGCAGTAACCACCTATCACAGGCAGAGGTCAACTCGACTTATCAATCAAGACAGGTCATCAAGACACAAGTCGTCACGGCATGTGGCCTCGATACAGTGAAGGGATGTCCCTGTCAACTCATCAAGGCAGTTTGGGGAGTTCAGACATAATCAAGTCCAGTACGAGTGTGCTGGTACCAGGTGTGTTATAGTCAAGTCCATTCAAGTGCATTTAAAAAGGCTGCTGTTGTATTTAAGAGCTGGCCGCGGAAAGCGCTGTAAATGGCTGCTATAATAAGGTATAATGTAGTCAGGCATAAGACACAATGTAGTCAGGCATAAGACACAATGTAGTCAGGCATAAGACACAATGTAGTCAGACATAAGACACAATGTAGTCAGACATAAGACACAATGTAGTCAGGCATAAGACACAATGTAGTCAGGCATAAGACACAATGTAGTCAGACATAAGACACAATGTAGTCAGACATAAGACACAATGTAGTCAGACATATGACACAATGTAGTCAGGCATAAGATACAATGTAGTCAGACATAAGACATAATGTAGTCAGACATAAGACACAATGTAGTCAGATATATGACACAATGTAGTCAGACACAAGACACAATGTAGTCAGGCATAAGACACAATGTAGTCAGGCATAAGACACAATGTAGTCAGACATAAGACACAATGTAGTCAGGCATAATACACAATGTAGTCAGGCATAAGACACAATGTAGTCAGACATAAGAGACACAATGTAGTCAGACATAAGAGACACAATGTAGTCAGACATAAGACACAATGTAGTCAGACATAAGAGACACAATGTAGTCAGCCATAAGAGACACAATGTAGTCAGACATAAGACACAATGTAGTCAGACATAAGACACAATGTAGTCAGACATAAGACACAATGTAGTCAGACATAAGACACAATGTAGTCAGACATAAGACACAATGTAGTCAGGCATAAGACACAATGTAGTCAGGCATAAGACACAATGTAGTCAGGCATAAGACACAATGTAGTCAGTCATAAGATACAATGTAGTCAGACATAAGACACAATGTAGTCAGGCATAAGACACAATGTAGTCAGACATAAAATACAATGTAGTCAGGCATAAGACACAATGTAGTCAGGCATAAGACACAATGTAGTCAGACATAAGACACAATGCAGTCAGACATAAAATACAATGTAGTCAGGCATAAGACATAATATAGTCAGGCATAAGACATAATGTAGTCAGGCATAAGACACAATGTAGTCAGGCATAAGACACAATGTAGTCAGACATAAGACACAATGTAGTCAGACATAAGACATAATGTAGTCAGGCATAAGACATAATGTAGTCAGGCATAAGACACAATGTAGTCAGGCATAAGACACAATGTAGTCAGACATAAGACACAATGTAGTCAGACATAAGACATAATGTAGTCAGACATAAGACACAATGTAGTCAGACATAAGACACAATGTAGTCAGGCATAAGACACAATGTAGTCAGACATAAGTTATAATGTAGTCAGAAATAAGACACAATGTAGTCAGACATAAGACACAGTGTAGTCAGACATAAGTTATAATGTAATCAGACATAAGACACAATGTAGTCAGACATAAGACACAATGTAGTCAGACATAAGTTATAATGTAGTCAGACATAAGTTATAATGTAGTCAGACATAAGACACAATGTAGTCAGACATAAGACACAATGTAGTCAGACATAAGTTATAATGTAGTCAGACATAAGACACAATGTAGTCAGACATAAGACACAATGATGTAGTCAGACATAAGTTATAATGTAGTCAGACATAAGTTATAATGTAGTCAGACATAAGTTATAATGTAGTCAGACATAAGACACAATGTAGTCAGACATAAGACACAATGTAGTCAGACATAAGTTATAATGTAGTCAGACATAAGTTATAATGTAGTCAGACATAAGTTATAATGTAGTCAGACATAAGTTAAAATGTAGTCAGACATAAGTTATAATGTAGTCAGACATAAGTTATAATGTAGTCAGACATAAGTTATAATGTAGTCAGACATAAGTTATAATGTAGTCAGACATAAGATATAATGTAGTCAGACATAAGTTATAATGTAGTCAGACATAAGATATAATGTAGTCAGACATAAGTTATAATGTAGTCAGACATAAGTTATAATGTAATCAGACATAAGACACAATGTAGTCAGACATAAGACACAATGTAGTCAGACATAAGACACAATGTAGTCAGACATAAGTTATAATGTAGTCAGACATAAGTTATAATGTAGTCAGACATAAGTTATAATGTAATCAGACATAAGACACAATGTAGTCAGACATAAGACACAATGTAGTCAGACATAAGACACAATGTAGTCAGACATAAGTTATAATGTAGTCAGACATAAGACACAATGTAGTCAGACATAAGTTATAATGTAGTCAGACATAAGTTATAATGTAATCAGACGTAAGTTATAATGTAGTCAGACATAAGACACAATGTAGTCAGACATAAGTTATAATGTAGTCAGACATAAGTTATAATGTAGTCAGACATAAGTTATAATGTAGTCAGACATAAGACACAATGTAGTCAGACATAAGTTATAATGTAGTCAGACATAAGACACAATGTAGTCAGACATAAGACACAATGTAGTCAGACATAAGTTATAATGTAGTCAGACATAAGTTATAATGTAGTCAGACATAAGTTATAATGTAGTCAGACATAAGTTATAATGTAGTCAGACATAAGTTATAATGTAGTCAGACATAAGACACAATGTAGTCAGACATAAGTTATAATGTAGTCAGACATAAGACACAATGTAGTCAGACATAAGACACAATGTAGTCAGACATAAGTTATAATGTAGTCAGACATAAGTTATAATGTAGTCAGACATAAGACACAATGTAGTCAGACATAAGTTATAATGTAGTCAGACATAAGTTATAATGTAGTCAGACATAAGTTATAATGTAGTCAGACATAAGTTATAATGTAGTCAGACATAAGTTATAATGTAGTCAGACATAAGTTATAATGTAGTCAGACATAAGTTATAATGTAGTCAGACATAAGTTATAATGTAGTCAGACATAAGTTATAATGTAGTCAGACATAAGTTATAATGTAGTCAGACATAAGACACAATGTAGTCAGACATAAGTTATAATGTAGTCAGACATAAGTTATAATGTAGTCAGACATAAGTTATAATGTAGTCAGACATAAGACACAATGTAGTCAGACATAAGTTATAATGTAGTCAGACATAAGTTATAATGTAGTCAGACATAAGACACAATGTAGTCAGACATAAGTTATAATGTAGTCAGACATAAGTTATAATGTAGTCAGACATAAGTTATAATGTAGTCAGACATAAGTTATAATGTAGTCAGACATAAGTTATAATGTAGTCAGACATAAGTTATAATGTAGTCAGACATAAGACACAATGTAGTCAGACATAAGTTATAATGTAATCAGACATAAGACACAATGTAGTCAGACATAAGTTATAATGTAGTCAGAGCTTCTGTCTGTTGTTATGGAGATGGCCATGATCTAACCAAAACAGAACATGTCATCTTAACTTTTGTTGTAACATTACAGACTGGACAACTGCTGTGGACATCACACCAATAACAACTCTGTTATGTTGTTTCTATAGTATGGCACAAAACTAAATTGTTTAATGGTATAAGAAAAACATCATAATTCAACACTTCAAGGATCTGCAATGACAGCATACCCATACACTCCAGAGTGAACATATCTAATCTACAACTGCTATCCAGCTGCATCTAACTAGTATCTCTACCAGAACTTCTACGCCCTTTAAAACTGTCCAGGGTGGACCATTCTTATATGTTAACCTATATCTGGCTAACTTCATGTTTTAACTGTTTGGCTGATGCCTCTATTTAATTTTCTGATCTATTTCTCACTAATTCAGCTCATCATCAGGCATATCTTTCCAGATGGTGTCCGTCCCATTGGTGCACATTCCTAATGTAAACTATCATGCCTGTTCTGGTAGAGCTAATTAAATTCAGGAATCTTGCCTACCTCAACAAGTTTGCTCATGTGACCATATGATCATGCCATTCACGGCTTCTGAATTAAAAAGTACTCAGCTCAGCTGAGTGTCTCTCAATCAATTCCCCTTGTTAACTCTAATGATTCCCATTCTCCTAGTACACTGTTTTAACCCTATAAATCCCACAATCTGGTACAGTAAAACTACAAACTATACACTGACCTTTGCATCAAATTCCTGGGACTTTAGTGTCAGGTCATCACAAAGGTTGAACACAATACAATAAACAGCTCTGCTAGATAGAAACACCTGTTTGGATAGAAACAAGTTATAAATGTTATGGGACCAATTTTTTAAGATCCAGGGCGGTGAAGTGGAGGCAATTGGTTTTTTAGTTGTTAAGGTTCTAGTAAAGAAGTTATTATAACTTGTCCTTAGATGTACAACAATATTAAGTCTCCTGTACCAACACATCTCATCATGTGAGGAAATACTAGGTCTCCAGGGCCTAGTACTGGTAAGACGTCTGCCTATGGACAGGAAGGTCCTGGATTCCATTTTCACCATAGATGATGAGAATTTTCAAAACATTTAACCATGATTTCTTTGGGGCTTTACTCTCCCCAGGTCTCTGGGTAATAAGATCATAAATCTAGTGAGATTTAATGTCTAGTGAGATACAATGAGTAGTAAGGTTCAATGTCTAGTGAGATTCAATGTCTAGTGAGATTCAATGTCTAATGAGATATAATGTTAGTGAGATTAATTGTCTAGTGAGATCCAATGTCTAGTCAGATTCAATGTCTAGTGAGATTCAATGTCTAGTTAGATATAATGTTAGTGAGATTAATTGTCTAGTGAGATATAATGTTAGTGAGATCCATTGTCTAGTGAGATCCAATGTCTAGTCAGATTCAATGTCTAGTGAGATATAATGTCTAGTCAGCTTCAATGTCTAGTGAGATCCAATGTCTAGTGAGATCCAATGTCTAGTGAGATTCATTGTCTAGTGAGATCCAATGTCTAGTGAGATCCAATGTCTAGTCAGATTCAATGTCTAGTGAGA
Organism: Megaustenia siamemsis; assembly: GCA_032433765.1. NCBI lineage: Eukaryota > Metazoa > Mollusca > Gastropoda > Stylommatophora > Ariophantidae > Megaustenia > Megaustenia siamemsis. The sequence continues at coordinate 9,695,679 of JAVIAB010000160.1, forward strand.
TCCAATGTCTAGTGAGATCCAATGTCTAGTCAGATTCAATGTCTAGTGAGATCCAATGTCTAGTGAGATCCAATGTCTAGTGAGATTCAATGTTTATTCAGATTCAATGTCTAGTCAGATTCAATGTCTAGTCAAGTCAGATTCAATGTTTATTCAGATTCAATGTCTAGTCAGATCCAATGTCTAGTCAGATCCAATGTCTAGTCAGATTCAATGTCTAGTGAGATTCAATGTCTAGTGAGATCCAATGTCTAGTGAGATCCAATGTCTAGTCAGATCCAATGTCTAGTCAGATTCAATGTCTAGTCAGTTTCAATGTCTAGTCAGATCCAATGTCTAGTGAGATCCAATGTCTAGTCCTCTTGGATAACAATGAAACTAGGATGTACACTCTGCACATGTTAAAGAACCTTGGCAGTTGAAAACTGACATGAGTAGGCCAATAATGGCCACTGGCCCAGTAAAATTTACAGATAAAAAAATTCTATCCAAAAGGTCAAAACTCTTGATGATGAAAAAAATATGAGAATACCTCTGAAGTTAGAGAATGTCTGCCTGTATGGCGAGGCACACCTGAGCACATGGCTGCTGGTGTGGGAAAATAGAATAAAAAATTATATTCTCCACTGTTTCTAGTTACAGTCAAATAAGACAAATAAGATCTTTCAGTATTGTAGAAAGACAAGAACAAACAACAAACAAACATTTACACTCTGAAAGGTCTCCAGCTGGAACAAATCTAACAAAAAATTATTTACACAGAAATTTAAGAATTTAAAACAGTGAGTGGACAAATTAACACCTTATAAAACACAGCAGTTTGTTTTCAACTCAAAGAGGCATTTTAGATATAGTACTCTGAAATGTAGCAGCATTTATGGATGAAGATGACTGACCTTAGTACATCCCAGTCATTCATAAAATTAATATTTTATGGAATTGGTTTCATTTTGTGACACCACACACAAAATATTTAATATTTTAGCCAGTCAATGCAAATTAAGATGACACAGTCATAGTAACACAGAAAGAGAATGAACTTCAAGAAATGATTGACATAATAGTAAAAGAAAGCAACAAGAATGCTCTCAGTCTGAATAGTAAGAAAAAAGAATTAATGGTCGTATCAAAGAAACAATCATCACTATCATGCAGCATAAAAATAAACAGGACAAATCTGAAACTAGTGCAACATGTCAAATACTTGGGCACAATAATAACATCAGATGGAAGATGCACCACAGAAATAAAAAGTAGAATAGCTCAGGCCAAAATAGCATTTCAGAAAATAAAAAATGCAACAAGTCTATGTCAATAGAAGTGAGAAAGAGAGTTCATCTGTGCTATATAGAGCCAATTCTGACCTATGGAAGTGAATCATGAACAGTAGACAAACAAATAAAAAGACACCCCTTCCCACACTACTCAATTGTAGTCACCACTTCTCTACTCTCACTATTCATGAAGAAACACCCCCCCCCCCCAACCACCTTATCCTGGTGTCCTCTCTTAATCCTCTTCTAGGACTCCACTTGTCCATCAGTCAACTAGATCCATCTCTCTTTGTATCCCCCTAAGTTTCACCATTTCCCCTCTTCTCTACCTCTCTATGCACGAACTTCTTGCGAACCAATCCTCTATTATTCCTCTTCTTTCAGATTCCCTCTCTTTCTATTCACTTCTGGTCCACCGCCTCTCCTCTTATCTACTTTTCACATACCTGTTCCTTATCTCTCTCCGCCATATCTCCTCCACTGATACTTCTCTACCTCTCTATGTACTAACCTCCTGTGCACCACCCCTCCATCACACTACCACCCTTCTCCCTACCACTTTACTTATACCGGTTTTCTTACTCTTCCTCTCTTTATCTCTTCCTCTGGTATATACTTCCTCCCTCTCCCTCCCCCCTTTGACCTACCTCACTACTAATCCATTTCCAGCCCATCCATTCTGTAGAGACTATCTCTCTTACTCATCTCCTAGTTCACTACCTTGTCTTTTTATTCACCCTTTCTTTGCACCTCTTGCTGGGTTACCCTCATGTAGTGTCCAAGTAGATTTATGAGGCTACTTATCTCCCTCTTTCCCTCCCCCCGGCTCGTTGTTGGCACGCAGTTTTGCCTTTCTCTAGCCTTTGTTTCGGGCTTCTATTTTTCCCTGACCATCGACTTTTGTTTACACAGTACACCAATCCCTCTTCTCTCTCCCCCCCCCCCCCCCATAAGTTGTTATCCCACGACCCATGTCTTTCTTTGTCTATCTACACCTCACGTGTTTTCGTCATGTGATACCTTCCGGACTTAGTCTGAACATTCCCTGTCATTCTGATGTATCCCTTCATGGAGGACAGACCGGCTGCTGAAGCTAAGTTATTTTCATAGACTTTTTATGATACATTTTTCTCTTTTTACTATTGTAGTTCGACTCTTGAGTCTCGTGTTCTTCCCCATCTTTCTATTTTACATCTCGTCGCTCATCCTACCTCTCCTCATGTAGCATACACATCTCTCTCTCTCCTTTCTTATTTCAACATCCTACTTTCCTCTCCCTTCACTTGATCATCTAACATGTAGTTATAGATAATTGTGCTTCACCTTTTGTTGTCGTTGTCCCTGTATTCTGAAGGCCACAGTACGAAACATCAGTATTGAGTTGTGTTTCTTCCTTGTAAAGCTGTCACCATACCTTGGAGTGTTTATCACACACACACCACTACTGGCTCCAAATGAAAAGATGATTGGAGATCGCAGAGATGGGATTTCTCAGAAGAAAGTTGAAAGTTCCCTGGACAACTAAAAAGACCAATGAGGACATTCTCAAAGAGGCCAACTCAAAAAGGGAGCTCCTAAAATATATTAGAAAGAAAAAATCAAAATTTTTCTGGCACATCATGAGAACTGCAAAGTTAGAAGACTTGGTTACAACTGGCAAAATCAAAATACAGGGAAAGAGAGATCATGGACAACAGAGAGAGGAGATACTAGATAGCTTGGTGTCATGGCATGGAAAACAGTCAACAACAGAATTGATACGATGCACTGTGGATAGAAGATTGTGGAAGGACATGATCACCTATGCCAAGCAATATGGTATATAATGAGGGTTGTTTAAACACAAAAATATTATCAAATTTTGAAGAACATGTGTTTTGATGAGGTAATTTTTACTACAGTATCATAATCTTGGGTTAAGTTAATTACTAATCTGATATCTGGTAAAGTAGACAGATTTCATGAAACTCATTAAGTTAATTACTATTTTTGAACATTAGATAAAGTAGACAGGCTTGACATGTATTAAGTAAATTACTGACCTGATGCGTGGTATAGTAGACAGATTGCCCAGCAAAGTCCCAAATATTCAGAACAACTGTCTCCCTGAGGGAAGTCTTTGGTGAGGTAGGCACTTCTTCATTCTTCTCCTTATCATCCAAGATACTCTGTACAAGATCTGCAATTCTTTCTGGAATACCTTCATGGACAAATGACTCTGGACATTTTTCTGACACAAGCAGAACTTCTTTATTGCTCACTGTTCTGGTAGATGTTGGTGAGATGCCAGAGAATTCATTGCTCTGTAAAATACAGTGTCTAAAGTGATTTCTGTGTATTGTGAGTGAGTGTGTGGTGTGTGTACTGTGTGTGCACTCTGAGTGTGTAAGAGTGAGTGAGAGAGAGGCAAAGGGCATTAGTTACACTCTGTGATGTGTAGGAGATGTGCTAGTTACCATATTTTTCTATCATCATCATGTGCCATACTGGTTGACATAGGTAACCATGTCCTTCCACAATCTTCTATCCACAGTGCATCATATCAGTTCTGTTGTTGACTGTTTTCCATGCCATGACACCAAGTTATCCAGTATTTTCTCTCTTTGTCGTCCATGATCTCTCTTTCTTTGATATTGCCAGTTGTAACCAAGTATATTTTTCTATAAACACTATAAAAACAAGAAAAACACCAAATACTAATGGTAAGAGAAATTACAGTAAAATGATAGAACTAAATAAAACATGTTTTAAGATGAAAAAAAGGCAATATTGTAAGATGGATCATATATGGCAATATACACGGAAAGAGGAATAAAGAGAAAAGATGTAAGATCAGAGAGGAGACAGACAGAAATAGAAAGGCTTACCCAGGACAGGAACAAATCATTTACTGAAGAAGGAGTAAAGGCACCAAGATGCATAGAGATGCTAAGCTGCTGTAAAGCTGATAATAATGACAATTTAAAAAAAAAAGAAGAAAAAAGTGGTAAGGTAACAGCTTTATGTGGTAATTAACAAAACAAAAGTCCACTTCCACAGGGAAGGAATTTCCTTTATTGAGCATCTAGCATAATATCACCATGTAGTTAGATTTGTGTAGATATCCTTATAAATATTTGTGTATTGTTTGTTGTTCCAGCTGAAGGCCTAACTGGCCAAAATGGTGACTTTTGTTTTGTTAATCACCAGGTAAAGCTGTTACCATATCTCTTTTTTCTTCTTTTTATTAAATTATCATTTACTGAAGACTTGTGCTCTCTGTGAGGCTAAAATTAAATGGTTTGTATGATGACAGACATGTTATGCTGTTTGTCCATCAGTGTTGGTGAAAAGCAATGCTGCTAGCACTTACTCTTGAAGTGGATTCAGAGATGAATCACAGGGCTAATATGGACCAAGAAGTATCTACTGTAGTGGGAAAATGGATTTTTGTCTCAAGTTCATTGTAAGCTCTGTGTGATGTCTGACAGCACTTGAAGAATGTTAGCAATTCAATGTGCATTCCCCATTTTAAAATGCCAGGAGTTCTTTGATACACTCAATTTAAGCATGAGTCTCAGTGTGATATCATCTGCCTCTGATAGGGCAAGGCACTTAATTCAATCACCTACCTTAAGAGATCAGAGTCACTGAAAAAAAAAGATGCTCCACAACGAACCTTGTCAGAGGCCACACCTCTGAGATAATAAACACAAAACCACTGATCTATTATGTCAACAATTGTAAGCATTAACAAGCCAGAGCCAACTTTAGAGAAGGTCTGCGTGCAGTCCTAACCAGTGTAATGTCATCGGTGAAGTTCAACTTAACAAACTATAGGTGGTTCACAGAATCCTACCAGCATGATGTCACCTTAACAAACTATAGGCAGCACACAGAATCCTACCAGTGTGATGTCACCTTAGCAAACTATAGGTGGCTCACAGAATCCTACCATCATGATGTCACCGTAGCAAACTATAGGCAGCCCACAGAATCCTACCATCATGATGTCACCTTAGCAAACTATAGGTGGCTCACAGAATCCTACCAGCATGATGTCACCTTAGCAAACTATAGGTGGCTCACAGAATCCTACCATCATGATGTCACCTTAACAAACTATAGGTGGCTCACAGAATCCTACCATCATGATGTCACCTTAACAAACTATAGGTGGCTCACAGAATCCTACCAGCATGATGTCACCTTAACAAACTATAGGTGGCTCACAGAATCCTACCAGTGTGATGTCACCTTAACAAACTATAGGTGGCTCACAGAATCCTACCAGTGTGATGTCACCTTAACAAACTATAGGTGGCTCACAGAATCCTACCATCATGATGTCACCTTAACAAACTATAGGTGGCTCACAGAATCCTACCAGCATGATGTCACCTTAACAAACTATAGGTGGCTCACAGAATCCTACCAGTGTGATGTCACCTTAACAAACTATAGGTGGCTCACAGAATCCTACCAGTGTGATGTCACCTTAGCAAACTATAGGTGGCTCACAGAATCCTACCAGCATGATGTCACCTTAACAAACTATAGGTGGCTCACAGAATCCTACCAGTGTGATGTCACCTTAACAAACTATAGGCAGCACACAGAATCCTACCAGTGTGATGTCACCTTAACAAACTATAGGTGGCTCACAGAATCCTACCATCATGATGTCACCTTAGCAAACTATAGGTGGCTCACAGAATCCTACCATCATGATGTCACCTTAGCAAATTATAGGTGGCTCACAGAATCCTACCAGCATGATGTCACCTTAGCAAATTATAGGTGGCTCACAGAATCCTACCAGTGTGATGTCACCTTAGTAAACTATAGGTGGTTCACAGAATCCTACCAGTGTGATGTCACCTTAGCAAACTATGGGTGGCTCACAGAATCCTACCAGTGTGATGTCACCTTAGTAAACTATAGGTGGTTCACAGAATCCTACCAGTGTGATGTCACCTTAGCAAACTATGGGTGGCTCACAGAATCCTACCAGTGTGATGTCACCTTAGCAAACTATAGGCAGCACACAGAATCCTACCAGCGTGATGTCACCTTAGTAAACTATAGGCAGCACACAGAATCCTACCAGCGTGATGTCACCTTAGCAAACTATAGGCAGCACACAGAATCCTACCAGTGTGATGTCACCTTAGCAAACTATAGGCAGCACACAGAATCCTACCAGCGTGATGTCACCTTAGTAAACTATAGGTGGCTCACAGAATCCTACCAGTGTGATGTCACCTTAGCAAACTATGGGTGGCTCACAGAATCCTACCAGCGTGATGTCACCTTAGCAAACTATAGGCAGCACACAGAATCCTACCAGCATGATGTCACCTTAGCAAACTATAGGTGGCTCACAGAATCCTACCAGCGTGATGTCACCTTAACAAACTATAGGCAGCCCACAGAATCCTACCAGCATGATGTCACCTTAACAAACTATAGGTGGCTCACAGAATCCTACCAGCATGATGTCACCTTAGCAAACTATAGGTGGCTCACAGAATCCTACCAGCGTGATGTCACCTTAGCAAATTATAGGCAGCACACAGAATCCTACCAGTGTGATGTCACCTTAGTAAACTATAGGTGGCCCACAGAATCCTACCAGTGTGATGTCACCTTAACAAACTATAGGCAGCACACAGAATCCTACCAGTGTGATGTCACCTTAACAAACTATAGGTGGCTCACAGAATCCTACCATCATGATGTCACCTTAGCAAACTATAGGTGGCTCACAGAATCCTACCATCATGATGTCACCTTAGCAAATTATAGGTGGCTCACAGAATCCTACCAGCGTGATGTCACCTTAGCAAATTATAGGTGGCTCACAGAATCCTACCAGCGTGATGTCACCTTAGTAAACTATAGGTGGTTCACAGAATCCTACCAGTGTGATGTCACCTTAGTAAACTATAGGTGGCTCACAGAATCCTACCAGCGTGATGTCACCTTAGTAAACTATAGGTGGTTCACAGAATCCTACCAGTGTGATGTCACCTTAGCAAACTATAGGCAGCTCACAGAATCCTACCAGCGTGATGTCACCTTAGTAAACTATAGGTGGTTCACAGAATCCTACCAGTGTGATGTCACCTTAACAAACTATAGGTGGTTCACAGAATCCTACCAGCGTGATGTCACCTTAGCAAACTATAGGTGGCTCACAGAATCCTACCAGCATGATGTCACCTTAGCAAACTATAGGTGGCTCACAGAATCCTACCAGCGTGATGTCACCTTAACAAACTATAGGCAGCCCACAGAATCCTACCAGCATGATGTCACCTTAACAAACTATAGGTGGCTCACAGAATCCTACCAGCATGATGTCACCTTAGCAAACTATAGGTGGCTCACAGAATCCTACCAGCATGATGTCACCTTAGCAAATTATAGGCAGCACACAGAATCCTACCAGTGTGATGTCACCTTAGTAAACTATAGGTGGCCCACAGAATCCTACCAGCATGATGTCACCTTAGCAAACTATAGGCAGCACACAGAATCCTACCAGCATGATGTCACCTTAACAAACTATAGGTGGTTCACAGAATCCTACCAGCGTGATGTCACCTTAGCAAATTATAGGCAGCCCACAGAATCCTACCAGCATGATGTCACCTTAACAAACTATAGGTGGTTCACAGAATCCTACCAGCATGATGTCACCTTAGCAAACTATAGGCAGCGCACAGAATCCTACCAGCATGATGTCACCTTAGCAAACTATAGGTGGCCCACAGAATCCTACCAGCATGATGTCACCTTAGCAAACTATAGGCAGCACACAGAATCCTACCAGCGTGATGTCACCTTAGCAAACTATAGGCAGCCCACAGAATCCTACCAGCATGATGTCACCTTAGCAAACTATAGGCAGCACACAGAATCCTACCAGCGTGATGTCACCTTAGTAAACTATAGGCAGCACACAGAATCCTACCAGCGTGATGTCACCTTAGCAAACTATAGGCAGCCCACAGAATCCTACCAGCATGATGTCACCTTAGCAAACTATAGGCAGCACACAGAATCCTACCAGCATGATGTCACCTTAGCAAACTATAGGCAGCACACAGAATCCTACCAGCATGATGTCACCTTAACAAACTATAGGTGGCTCACAGAATCCTACCAGCGTGATGTCACCTTAACAAACTATAGGTGGCTCACAGAATCCTACCAGCGTGATGTCACCTTAACAAACTATAGGCAGCACACAGAATCCTACCAGCATGATGTCACCTTAACAAACTATAGGCAGCACACAGAATCCTACCAGCGTGATGTCACCTTAACAAACTATAGGCAGCACACAGAATCCTACCAGCGTGATGTCACCTTAACAAACTATAGGCAGCACACAGAATCCTACCAGCGTGATGTCACCTTAACAAACTATAGGTGGCTCACAGAATCCTACCAGCATGATGTCACCTTAACAAACTATAGGCAGCACACAGAATCCTACCAGCATGATGTCACCTTAGCAAACTATAGGCAGCACACAGAATCCTACCAGCATGATGTCACCTTAGCAAACTATAGGTGGCCCACAGAATCCTACCAGCATGATGTCACCTTAGCAAACTATAGGCAGCACACAGAATCCTACCAGCATGAAGTCACCTTAGCAAACTATAGGTGGCTCACAGAATCCTACCAGTGTGATGTCACCTTAGCAAACTATGGGTGGCTCACAGAATCCTACCAGTGTGATGCCACCTTAGCAAACTATAGGCAGCTCACAGAATCCTACCAGTGTGATGTCACCTTAGCAAACTATAGGCAGCTCACAGAATCCTACCAGTGTGATGTCACCTTAGCAAACTATGGGTGGCTCACAGAATCCTACCAGTGTGATGCCACCTTAGCAAACTATAGGCAGCTTACAGAATCCTACCAGTGTGATGCCACCTTAGCAAACTATAGGCAGCTCACTGAATCTACTACATCAAACTATAGGTGGAAATGTGTCACGCAAGTAGGGTTGCAAGCAGGCTTTCCGTAAAGTTGGTTGTGAAGAAACATACCTCAACACTTGAGTCAAAACTAGAATCCCTGATAGTGGTACTAGTCTTCTTGTTCATTCTTTTGATAGCCATCAACTCGTGAGCAATGTTGGAGGCAACAGCTTTGTTATATTCTTCTTCTAAAGCTGTGCCCAATGTTTCACCTGCACATAATCAACTCACATTACAGAACAATAAGAAAATCTCACATGCAAACATATAAACAGTTTTATACATATGTATAACTCAGTCTATATATAAACATTTCATTATTAATTAGCAAAGCCACTTTCAACATTTAAAAAAACTGATATTTTTATATCCAACCTGCCAAAGATAGAATGTGCCAGCCTTATAGGAAACACATCAAGACACAAGAAGTAATGACCATTGAGTTATTGAGTTATTTGCGAGTCATCATCATTGCACTCCAAACATGTCCATAGGTACTCAGATCCCCTCCTCAGCAATTCCTGCAGTGTCCAACACCTGATGACTCCAGTTCTGTAAATTCGGTATTGACCATGTGACTAACTTTCTCACATCATGGGGACATTTCTATTTCCATCATCTCCATCAGGACAGCAGATCAAATTCCCATGATCACGAGACTCCAACACAGTGAAAAAGAATATGCTGTACATCAATTTACTACATGCACTATATGAAGCAACAATCTCTGCCAAGAACATTGTTTCCCTTAAGCTACAAGATAACAGGAAAAAAATGGTGATATATGTTATTTGATATATGAGTGTATGGAGAATTTATTAAAATATGTATAGTTTTAATGCAAAAAGTTTTTAATAAAAATATATATAATCTCATAGCATACAATATGATAAGAGTGTTAGATGTTACAAACTTGCAGTACTACACACCAGAGATTGAAAGCACATGGAGTGGGGAAAGACAACATTATAACTCAATGTCAGTGGCACTCTCTTTGTGAACAAACCTTTGTAATGTCTGCTTGTAAAGCACCTCACAACCAACCTATATTACTACCCCCAACACATCTTTTACATAAATGAAATATAAATTCAGCCAAATCAAGAGTAATTAAGGGAAAGCTAAACTGACTTTCACTTTCCAAAAATAAACCAAGCATTTCAGGCTGCCTCTCTCATGTTTCAAAGATCATGCAATAAAATCAACAGCATGAAATCAAATTCAAAAGGAACACCTCCTTACCCAATACTCCCATATCAACAGAGTCTTGATGTTTTTCTCTCCTGACAGTCTCATCTCCTTTAATTGCAAGCTTCCATGAGGAATGATTGTTGAGACTGAAGGAACAAGATGCTGATAGATCAATCCCATCTGTACTCTCTTCACTGGCATTGTGGCTAGGAGTGTTAAAACTGTCTTGTTAATGTAACATTAGTTAATCAGACACAAAAACATAAATAAATATACATTCAACATTCCTATCATATGTACATTGTGCTGTCAGTTATGTCTGTAGCTAGTAGTTGGGTGTGACGTACACTCCTACAAGGTACGGTGACAGCTTTACAAAAAAGGAACACAACAAAATACTGACATTTCATATGTAGTAACACATGAGACCTGACGATGATTGTTTAACATATGTAGTAACACATGAGACCTGATGATGATTGTTTAACATATGTAGCAACACATGAGACCTGACGATGATTGTTTAACATATGCAGTAACACATGAGACCTGACGATGATTATTTAACATATGTAGTAACACATGAGACCTGACGATGATTGTTTAACATATGCAGTAACACATGAGACCTGATGATGATTGTTTAACATATGTAGTAACACATGAGACCTGACGATGATTGTTTAACATATGCAGTAACACATGAGACCTGACGATGATTGTTTAACATATGCAGTAACACACAAGACCTCCTATTTTTTGTCATTATCCCTCTCTCTCTCTCTCTCTGCGATCAGGACTCAATCAGGGTAGGATTCCAGACTCTCACATGAAGTCAGCTGTCAGGTTAAGTGTGTTGATCGCCCCCACAGACAGAACATCACAATTAGAGTCTGCCAGGTCATTATCCAAAAGGGTTAGATATCAGATACCAATACCCAGAGACTGGGGAAGGGTAAAGCCTTGAAAAGACCACTGATTCAAAAAAAAAATTCCCATCATTGTGGTGGAACCCAAGACATTCTTGTCTACAGGCTAACATCTTATATCTTGACTACTCAGCCCCCTTCAGAAACTGAGCATTAGACAAAGTTAATTTCTACAGATGGCGAATAAGCAGACAGTAATTTGTTTCAAAGAATTTTTAATGCACTACTTTGTTGATAGTGGATCCATGTGTCCTTAAGCTCTTTCTTTTTAGCCAAATGTTAGAACATTGAGTATTTTCAAAATATTTTTTTTTTATTTTTCTGGATTTGGACCCAAAAAAATATATAAAAGGTATTTTAGGAGATCATGTTAGACAAAAGGAGTTCAAAATAAAAATGTTTAATGAGAACATTTCTACTATCTAGAGTATTTGATAATTACTATGACCATACATACAATGTCAAATATTAGAGGCTTCCTCACCGTTGACCTGTCAGAGCTCTCTTCAGGCTCGTCTTTCCAACTCTCTCCTGGCCAACCAACATAAGGCGAGTACGAAAGACTGGCTGTGTTCCTGAGAAACATGTCTGCTCATACACCTGCACGGCCTCAGGACCTCTAGCCAGGATCTCTCTTGGTACATCCTCTAGAGAACCAGAGAGAGTAACATATATGAATTAATCTTTAGAGTCCCATGTATGTCTACCATCCTAGTCAGACAACAACATATATGAATTAATCTTTAGAGGCCCATGTATGTCTACCATCCTAGTCAGACAACAACATATATGAATTAATCTTTAGAGGCCCATGTATGTCTACCATCCTAGTCAGACAACAACATATATGAATTCATCTTTAGAGACCCATGTATGTCTACCATCCTAGTCAGACAACAACATATATGAATTAATCCTTAGAGACCCATGTATGTCTACCATCCTAGTCAGACAACAACATATATGAATTAATCCTTAGAGGCCCATGTATGTCTACCATCCTAGTCAGACAACAACATATATGAATTAATCTTTAGAGAGGGGTTAAGGCAAAAAAATGCAAATGAATGCATAAAAATGCGAAGCTGCAGTAAAGCTGAATTGTGAGGGAAAATTGAAAAAAAATAGAAAAAAGGTATGGTAAAAGCTTTTCGTGGTTAGTAGACGGCACAGATTTGAATGACGTTTCGGCTCAATAGGCCTTCAGCAGGAACAGACAAACAACAACACACACAGATGTGTAAGTAAATATAACTAATCCTACATGGCTAACTAGTAATGAAATATCCAAAACAAAATAATCGAAAAATGTTAAAGAAAAGCAAATTGCTTCCCTTGTGCCGTGGACGCTGGTCAGGACGGGAAAAGGGCACGTAGCGTGGGTCTAGCTGTAATATACCCTCTGGACAGGGGTGGAGGGTACTAAAAATACACGAGTGCGGGGAACGCTGTCTAGGTTACGCCGGCTAGCAAAGACGCCGACAATGCCTGGAAGTATCTAAGGCTCGTAAATACAGGTATACACACACTCACAGATGCGTGTATCGATGCGTGTTTACATATGTGCATGTACAAGTAGTAATGACAGAGAGGAGTAGCACTTAACCATCCCCCCTCCCTTTTTCCCTTGTAAGTTTGATACTTCACATTGTGACATGACATGTTAGACACCAGACATCATTGATCTGTATCTATCTGGTCATTACCTGTTCAGGTGCAATGTTCTACTGGAGTGGTATGACAAACATGGGAATAACAAACAATATATGTAAACATGGCAAGTAATGATGCAGCAACTAGAAACATTAATGGGTTTCTATTATAAAACACACACTAGCATGCTCGCACACAAATTTCTCTGGTGCAATAATGTACCAACAGAACTATCTTTTGACTTGTCCATGATTGTGAAGTTTTTGGAAACATACGAACATTTTTTTAAATTAGGTTAAACACAAAAATAAAAATGTTCAACTCTAATGTTAAGTTAGTTCTGTTATACAGCTGTGAAACATGGAGAACAACAGAAATGGTAATCATGAAGATACAGACCTTAGTTAATGGATGCATGTGCAGAATAAATGGTAGAAATGGCTGAACAAAATCACTAACATAGAATTATGGAAAAGCACCAGTCAAATACCAGTGGATAAAGAGATACAGCAAAAATGATGGTGCTGGATAGGACACACATTGTGGAAGCCAACTAAGAGTATTATACAACAGGTCCTTTTTTTGAATCCCCAAAGGAAAACGACAAAGAGAAAGACCAAAATATTCTTGGACAAGACAGATGGAAGCAGAGATGAAGATGATGGGGAACACATGGAATGATCTTAAAAGGATGGCAAGAAACATAACAGCTTGGAAAGTGTTTGTTGAAGACCTATGCTCCACAGGGAGTTGAAAGTGCTTGTTGAAGACCTATGCTCCATGGGGAGTCGGAAGTGTTTGTTGTAGACATAATCTCCACAGCAAGTTGAAAGTGTTTGTTGAAGACCCATGCTCCACAGGGAGTTGAAAGTGTTTGTTGAAGACCCATGCTCCACAGGGAGTTGAAAGTGTTTGTTGAAGACCTATACTCCACAGGGAGTTAAAAGAACCTGGACAGCTAAAAGGAACAATGAAGAAATTCTCAAAGAGGCCTGAAGAAATTCTCAAAGAGGCCAGCACAAAAAGGGAACTTCTAAAAAACATCGGAAAGAAACAATCAACATTTTTCAGGCACATCATGAGAAGAGGAAAGTTGGAGTACTTGGTTACAACTAGCAAAATACAAGGAAAGAGATATCGTGGATGAGAAAGAGAGAAAATACTGGATAGCTTGGTGTCATAGCATGGCAAACTGTCAACAATAGAACTGATATGATGCACTGTAGATAGAAGATTGTGGAAGGACATGATCACCTACGCCAGCCGGTATGGCACGTGATGATGATGATGTATTATTTCACCTTACATAATCACCTTTATTCTATTACAAATATTACTTAATATTACATAATCACCTTTATTCTGTTACAAATATTTCTTCACCATATAATCACCTTTATTCTGTTACAAATATTTCTTCACCATATAATCACCTTTATTCTGTTACAAATATTTCTTCACCATATAATCACCTTTATATTGCACCTTTATTCTACTACAAATATCACTTCCCATCATCTAATCATTTACCTCAGCTCCAACAAACTTTTTCTCATCTAATTATTGTGATTGGTCTCATCTCAGTGGTCTACTAGCCATGTACACATGTCAATGCTATTTTTGGCAACTAATAAGATTTCTCACAAGATCATCCATTGACTAAGACTTAGAAACCAGACACTATTGTAGACACTATCCCCATCACAGACCTGTCAAGCTCCATGAAGACAATTATTTCTTCAAAGCTGAAGGCCTGAATGATAATATACAGCCAGACATGCACTATTATCTCGTGTCCACACTGCTGGCACAAAGGTAAACAACAATAATTGATTGGTTCATTGTTCACTCTGTGATGTGCCTTTACAAATTGCTTTGCTTGGATGCGGTTAAATGTGATATAATTATTGATGGTATCAACAACACAAGCAGTATTGGGAATAAATAGATCAAGAGAGCACAAAGTGAACTAGCCAGGAGGAACATTACAGAATTAGGAATCTCAGATATTTGGAAGCAGTTGAGATATGTACACCAATTAAGAAGTAAAATACTGCAAATAGATATCACAGTATAACTGTAATATATTTTTCTCCGTGTGAAGCGCTGTCTGGCATGGACAATCACATCTTTTCACAATCTCGTGTCCACTGTATTGTTTACTAATTCCTCAGTCTCACCACAATGGCTCATGACCTCTTCACTCTGCTGCCCACCATCTCACACTTGCTGCATTCTCCCATCATTATTTACTATGTGGTTACATCCCGCCACCGTATAACATGTACAAACACGGATGGATTCTTTTTGACACATTCAAGAAGCTCTTTCTGTGCATTTGTCAACTAAACATTTCTTCATTAATTCTTTACTTGTCCAGGGAACTCTCTCTCCATACCTCTGAGAAAGTCATCTTTGTGGTGGCTCATGATCTCATTCTAGTTTATTTATTAAATTGGGTTATTGAGTTATTGAGTTATTTGCGGGTCATCATCATTGCACTCCAAACATGTCCATAGGTGCTCAGATCCCCTCCTCGGCAAGTCCCGCAGTGTCCAGCGACTGACGACTCCAGTTCTATATTGGTTGATAAGTCTTCTTACATGGCCACTAAGGTTCTCATTTCTGGCTGTGCCCATCCTAACCTCCATTTCCATCATCCGAAGAAGTGACATGGATCTGTGTTTGTCGAAGTCCTGTGCTCTTCCCACATCTCAGAGGGCATTGATGATGTCCGCCCAATCCATTGGTTGCCTGTCCTCAACGACAGCGCAGATAGCCAACCTGTTCGCTCTTTCATTTCTGCATATTCCAGCATGCCTAGGGACATAGACAAAGGTGACCTTACGTATTTTGGACTTCTGCAATGACTCTACCCATTGCATGCATACAGAGCCCGCCTCCACTTTTTTTAATCATGCTCATCGAATCACTCAGTATACATGCGTGGGTGTAGTCTTGTGATTCTAACCATTTGAATGCCTTGGTCACTGCCATCACCTCCATTGTCATGCGATTCGTGGTCATGACGTATGCGCCACTGTCTTCTTTAACTACTCTGCCTGCCGAGCATGCTGTAAATGCCCATGCACTTCTTTGGTGTCGTCTTACAGATCCGTCTGTATAGATGACTGCATCTTTCTCATCAGTGTTATCACAGATGAGACCATTGACCTCAGCATTAACCACGACCGGGTTCTGTTCCCTACTTTTCCTATCGGATTATTAATTCAAAATTTATTAAATGTTGATATCAAGATGTAACAAAATTTGTCAAATCACCGGACAACTGTCACAACCACTGTCAAAGAGAAAATAACACTAGAGGTAAAATGGGCACACTACAATACAATCTTCACCATAATGTTGTACTACCAATGTCAGACCTGGACTCTAGACTCAAGAACCATAAGAAAAATGACCACCACCAAAGTGAACTGTGTTAGACAAATGACAGGAAACAGTTTGAGAGATAAGATCAGAAATGAAGAACTGAGAAAAAAGCTATAAGTAATTTCATTTGCTGAACACATGAAGAAACAAAATATAAAATGATTTGGACACATGATAAGGCAGAAAGAACAAAACACAACACAATAAGCATTCAATAAATGTTGTGAGAACACCAGACCCATTGCTCGACCATGAAAAAGATGGATTAAAATAGAACATACTAGGAAACATAACAGCAGGAGAGAGGCCAACAGATAAGCAAATTACATCTCCCCTTGAAGAGAAAGCCAAATGGGGAAGGAAAGAAAAAATTGTTCTCAGTCCATCTGATGAAAACATGGCATTTCTGCCAGTATGAGAGAATACTATCAGGATCACCATCAACATGTGCCATACCAGTTGACGTAGGCAATCATGTCCTTCCATAATTCTCTATCCACAATATATCACATCAAAATTCTGCTGTTGACCATTTTTCATGCCATGACACCAAGCTATCCAGTATCTTCTCTATTTGTCATCCAGGATATCTCTTTCCCTGTAGTCTGCCAGTTGTAACCAAGTACTGCAACTTTCCTCTTCTCATGATGTGCCTGAAAAATTTAGATTATTTCTTTCTGATGTTTCTTATGAGCTCACTTTTTGTGTTGGCTTCTTTGAGAATATCTTGGTCTTTTTAGTTGTCCAGGGAACACTCAACATTCTTCTGAGAAATCCCATATCTGTAGCCTTTAATCACCCTTTCATTTGTTTGTCTACTTCCATGATTCACTTCCATAGGTCAGAATTGGCTCTATAATGCATCGATTAACTCTCTTTCTCATGTCAAATGACATAGATATGTTGCATAAAACGTTTTTCATTTCCTGAAATGCTATTTTGGCCTGAGCTATTCTGCTTTTTATTTCTGTGGTGTATCTTCTATGTTATTATTGTGCCCAAGTATTTGACTCTCTTAACATTTATTTTTATGTTGCATGGTGGTGATGACTGTTTCTTTGATATGAGGAAGTCTATAGCTTCTAGAAGTCAGTAGCAATAAATGTGCACAGAAACATGTTTTGAAACATTTATCTCATTTTCTCTCCTTCTAATTTTCCTCTCGCTACCTCCTTTCTCTAAAGTCTAAGTATGTATGGGATTGAGGTTTTAAGAAAAGGCATGAGCTGCTCTTACCTCAGATGCCGCAACAGTATTGTACAGCTACTGCCAGCATGCCTCTACAACTACAACCAACACCACTTCTACAACACCACCTATACTACTACAACGAACACCACCTCTACAACTACAACCAACACCACCTCTACCACTACAACTAACACCACCTCTACAACTACAACCAACAATTTCTCTACTACAACCAACACCACTTCTACAACTACAACCAACAATTTCTCTACTACAACTAACACCACCTCTACAACTACAACCAACAATTTCTCTACTACAACCAACACCACTTCTACAACTACAACTAACACCACCTCTACAACTACAATCAACACCACCTCTACAACTACAACCAACACCACCTCTACAACTACAACTAACACCACCTCTACAACTACAACCAACACCACCTCTACAACTACAACCAACACCACCTCTACAACTACAACCAACACCACCTCTACAGCTACAACTAACACCACCTCTACAACTACAACTAACACCACCTCTACAACTACAACCAACACCACCTCTACAACTACAACCAACACCACCTCTACAACTACAACCAACACCACCTCTACAACTACAACTAACACCACCTCTACAACTATAACCAACACCACCTCTACAGCTACAACTAACACCAATTCTACAACTACAACCAACACCACCTCTACAACTACAACTAACACCACCTCTACAACTACAACTAACACCACCTCTACAACTACAACCAACACCACCTCTACAACTACAACCAACACCACCTCTACAACTACAACTAACACCACCTCTACAACTACAACCAACACCACCTCTACAGCTACAACTAACACCACCTCTACAACTACAACCAACACCACCTCTACAACTACAACTAACACCACCTCTACAACCAACACCACTTCTACAACTACAACCAACACCTCTACAACTACAATCAACACCACCTCTACAACTACAATCAACACCACCTCTACAACTACAACCAACACCACCTCTACAGCTACAACTAACACCACCTCTACAACTACAACCAACACCACTTCCACAACTACAACCAACACCACTTCTACAACTACAACCAATACCAACACCACCTCTGCAACTACAACCAACACCACCTCTACAACTACAACTAACACCACCTCTACAACCAACACCACTTCTACAACTACAACCAACACCTCTACAACTACAATCAACACCACTTCTACAACTACAATCAACACCACCTCTACAACTACAACCAACACCACCTCTACAGCTACAACTAACACCACCTCTACAACTACAACCAACACCACTTCCACAACTACAACCAACACCACTTCTACAACTACAACCAATACCAACACCACCTCTACAACTACAACCAACACCACCTCTACAACTACAACTAACACCACCTCTACAACTACAACCAACACCACTTCTACAACTACAACCAACACCTCTACAACTACAACCAACACCACCTCTACAACTACAACCACCACCAACTCTACAACTACAACCAACACCACTTCTACAATTACAATTGCTTGTTTCTGTTCTCATAATGATTGTAAACAGAACAGTTCAGTAGCTTGTTTCTGTTCTCATAATGATTGTAAACAGAACATTTCTGTAGCTTGTTTCTGTTCTCATAATAATTGTAAACAGAACAGTTCAGTAGCTTGTTTCTGTTCTCATAATGATTATAAACAGAACAATTCAGTAGCTTGTTTCTGTTCTCATAATGATTGTAAACAGAACATTTCTGTAGCTTGTTTCTGTTCTCATAATGATTGTAAACAGAACATTTCTGTAGCTTGTTTCTGTTCTCATAAAGATTGTAAACAGAACATTTCTGTAGCTTGTTTCTGTTCTCATAATGATTGTAAACAGAACATTTATGTAGCTTGTTTCTGTTCTCATAATGATTGTAAACAGAACATTTCTGTAGCTTGTTTCTGTTCTCATAATGATTGTAAACAGAACATTTCTGTAGCTTGTTTCTGTTCTCATTAGTGATGCACATTTCTTCAGACCAAATCCCTGGGGTTCGTTGGAGCACCTCTGACAGATCTCACCAGCCTTCTCCATTTATCTGTCTGATCATTCTTTGCGACTCTGCCAAGTCAACTCTTTCATGTTATCTTTCCATCTCTTTCTCTGTCTAACCTCTCTTTCTTCTTTCTAATGTTCCTCACAGAATCGTATTTGCCAGGCCTGATGCTAACAATTTCACTTGAGTATTTCTTCACAACAAAGTGAAAAGGTCATCATGTACTCTGATTCCTTGTTGTGTCCTTTGTGAATATTTTCACTCTTGATATGACTTAATTTAGAGATGACCAAAATCATTCAATAAAACTCCATCTCCACAGCTTTACATTTTAATCTGTAGCTACGCTGTGAGGGTCCACATTTCGCAAGCGTACACAAAAATTGATACAGCAGACTAGGCAAATACAAAGATCAAATACACAAAGCACTCGTCTGCCAACTGCATTGGATCAGAGCAAGAACAATATTGGATTACGTCCTACAAGCATTTGAATCGATCGATAATCGAATAGGTCGAGGATATTTTTATGCATGGTTAAATATAGACATTCTTAAGAGCATGTCAACATTATGTGTCACTTGTTGTGGAGTTCTAAGAACACAAAGAGGCATGTAGACCAATATATAACAATTGGTCTTGTGAATCCAATATATAACAATTGGTCTTGTGAATCGTGACTGGTTCAAATAATTATTTCTTTATATATATATATATATATATATATATATATATATATATATATATATATATATACTCTTCTTATTTCATTTCTCATTCGCCTTTCAGTGTCGAGGGAATATATAATATATAATCTTTTGCCCTTCTATTGGCCTCTCCTGCTATTATATTTCCTAGTGTTTCAAATACTTCATCTCTAAGTTCTAAATACAATTCCTTAAAGAAAACAGATAGAGAGAGAGGTCGGCTCTAATTTCTAATTACAATTCCTAAAGGAGACACAAAGAGAGAGAGAGAGAGATCGGATCTAATTTCTAATTACAATTCCTAAAGGAGACACAAAGAGAGAGAGATCGGATCTAATTTCTAATTATAATTCCTTAATTAAAAGAGAGAGATCGAGTGATCGGCACTAATCTCTAATTGCAATTTCTTAAAGGAGACACAGAGAGAGAAAGAGAGAGAGAGAGAGAGACACACAGAGAGAGAGAGAGAGAGGTCGGCTGTAACTTATAATTGCAATTCATTAAAGGAGACACAGAGAGATAAAGAGAGAGAGGTCGGCTGTAACTTATAATTGCAATTCATTAAAGGAGACAGAGAGAGACACACACAGAGAGAGAGAGAGAGAGAGAGAGAGAGAGAGGTCGGCTGTAACTTATAATTGCAATTCATTAAAGGAGACACCGAGAGATAAAGAGAGAGAGGTCGGCTGTAACTTCTAATTACAAATTCCTTAAAGGAAACGGTTCTAGTTACAATTCCTCAAAAGAGAGAGAACTGTAGAGAGACAAGTGCCCAACAGCAGCGTTTCTTGAATCAACCATAACCTGTCGTTCTACAGCACTTGATGAATATCTTGCACAGAATAGAGCAATTTGTGATAAGCTGTGGAACTATGTATATCGTATACAACGCCAAAAAACAAGAGCAGAATTTTTAATTAACTCAGGGACAATCGAGGAAATAAAAACGGCCCGCGACTTAATCGTTCCGACCTCTGTGACTGTTTACACACACACACACATAAAAGCAGTGTAAACAACGTTGTCAAGGACATAGCACGTGACAACAGCAGCCTGCATGTTCCGGAAACAAAGTTGGTTGTTGGGTACTGTGACGTGGCTGTTGGTCCTCAACCATATTCAAGGGCAATAGTAATTTGCCTGAAATTTATCGAACACGGGGGGTCGGGTTAGCAGACGTTTAGCAAACAAAGAACAGTTGCTTCCACTTACGCAATTATTCCCTGAACGACAGTCATTGTAGGGTATTTAAACGGCATTTCAATCTTTTACAAAAATCATTTCAACCTGCACCATCAAAGGAAGAGGCAGAAAGGAATGGCGCTCCATGGTAGTCAATCTTCGATGCGGAGACGGCACTTGATGATGATGATTTTAAATACCTTGAGACATCGATCTCAGCATAATTGCCCAGTATTTTTAGTTGTGAAATGACAAGCAAGCAACAAATATGGATTAGATATAAATATCAAAAAGACTAAATCTATGATCATAAACAAAGAAAGTGCTCAAAACCTACAAGTGGATATCAAAATTGAAGGAATAGACCTGGAGACAGTTCAGCTACAACTACCTTGTAAAAAAAAAAAGTAAAGTACCCCAGTCACGCCAAGTGGCGTATAGGGAATATGGTGTTAGTGACCATAAATTTTACAGACCTTCGGCACATGATTTTTTAGGTAATGTGGTCGGTATTACGCCCGTGCCGCTTTACTTTCCCAGAAAAAAATCTGGTACCGATTAAAGGCTGGGTGACCCGGAAGTCGTCGGTTGGGATCGAACCCTACCTCTACAACTACCATGGCCATACTATAATCAGTGATGGAAAATGTAAAACTGAAATAAACAAAAGAATAGGAATGGCAAGAAGTAATTTTAATGTCAAAAAAAAAATAAACTAACATCAAAACAAATAACACCAGGGCTAAAAATAAGAATAGCAAAATGTTACATCTTTTCAACATTCCTATATGGTGCAGAAACATGCACTTTGCTTAAGAAAACAGAACTGAAAATCGAAGCCTTTGAAATGTGGATATATAGAAGTATTGGTAGAAGTGGATGGAAAGAAAAGATGAAACAGGGAATGGATGAGGGTGTGTGAAACGGGTGTGTAGCGGGGCAACAAGAGAAACAGAGCATTGATGAGAGTTGAATGAAACAGACGATATTAGTGGAGAAATAATAAACATCTAGGGGAGACAAGCAGAAGTGGTCAGGTGTGAGTGAGTGAACTGTTTTGGGAAAAAGGCGAAATAAGCGTGAATGGGTGAGATGTTTTCAGGGGAAGTAGGGAGATGAGAATAGACCTAGATTTTAAAGACAGTGTGCATTTGAGCCGGGTCCAGTGCGGACGTCTAGAGAAATCCAGTTAGCTTACCGCGGACTAGAAAGGAGTTGTAAATAGATGAAAGTTAAGACAAATATAGGGCGACAGCCAATTAGTTTAGTTATCGTATTTCCAGGAGTTGTGATTGTTAATTACTAAATGTTGTGTTAGATGTGACAATATAGAATAGGTGTGATTGTAGCTGTTAAGGTTAGGGTTACCTTATCGGCATAGAAACTGATTGTGAATCAGTGCAATCGACACTATGGGACATTGTTGGAAATTTGTTAAGCGTCCAACGCAAGCCGACTTTGAGGAAGTCGTAGAGCAAGACTTGTGAAGAATATAGAATAGGTGTGATTGTAGCTGTTAAGGTTAGCGTTACATTCTCGGCATAGAAGCTGATTGCGAATCAGTGCAATCGACACAATGAGACATTGTTGGAAAGTTGTGGATTATCCAACACTCGCCGACTTCGAGGAAGTCGTAGCGGGAAGTTTAGGAAGTTATGACTAAGCTTCTACCATGAAGAGAGACTTTCATCGATCGTCTAGATCGCACCCATAAGTGGAAGCTGAGAGCAAGATTCCACAGAGACGTAGTAGGCTTACGAGCAGCTGCTACCGTGAACCATTTATTTGGATCGATCGTGTCGATCGCAAACACAACTGGGAAACTTCAAGTAAGGTTCCTCAGAGTCTTGGGAGCTTATGACTAGCTTCTACGACACACAATTGAACTTGTTAGTCAAGTAGTTGACACAGAGTTGGGACTCGACAAGAGAGTTCCACAGATTGAATTGTTAGTCAAGTAGTTGACACAGAGTTGGGGACTCGACAAGAGAGTTCCACAGATTGAATTGTTAGTCAAGTAGTTGACACAGAGTTGGGGACTCGACAAGAGAGTTCCACAGATTGAATTGTTAGTCAAGTAGTTGACACAGAGTTGGGGACTCGACAAGAGAGTTCCACAGGGTTTGGGCTGTATGGTCAGTCCATGAGGAGTGCACCTGAGGGTGGCACTATTGCTAACTATGGGAGGGAATTATCACTGTCAATACATGTACTGTTAATTTGTGAAATGTGTTTGTATGATCCGGACATGCGCCTTGTCAAATAAAGATGTTTGTGTGCAGTGAGGACTTGTGTTGAGTCATTAAAACATCTTCAGTGTTACAACCATCTAGCGAATGAACGAGCTGGGAGAAGTCGCGGGGAATTGAGAAGTTACAACGTGAAGTACTAAACTATAGATCATAACGGTCCAAGGAGAGTCGCAACGGCATAACGTGAAGTACGAGGCATCAATCATGGCGGTCCAAAAGACTGGCATGGCAGTTTGAGCAAGGGGCAAATCATAAGAGTGGCGAGCAACTCGTCATTCAGCAATCCGGCCATAAGCAGCATCACGAGCCCTCGCTCATCGTGCGAAAGCACCTCTGGTAATCGGGCTCGTGGTGAAAAGGAATGATCTCAGGCTCAAGGTTGACGAGCGGTCAGTCGATCGTTCATTTCATCGGTCACGACATTGATGATTGTCAATTCAAGATCAAGTATTATTCTTATTACAAGTGATACAGCTATCTCTCTCGCAAGTGATATTACACCATCTAGCTCTCGCTCTCTTGCGCACAAACATTTTCATAATTACATTGGTGGCTGATCAACGCTAGATCGGTTGCAACAAGACAACTGAAAGGCGCAGGGAGAGAAAGAGAGAAAAATGTGTTTAAGTATTCTGAGGATCATCGAGGATGTGATTCAATAATTAGTTAATTAAAATTGATTGAAAGATAGTATGTGAGTGGAAGAGTGATTGAAAGATAGTATGTGAGTGGAAGAGTGATTGAAAGATAGTATGTGAGTGGAAGCGTGATTGAAAAAAAAAAAAAAAAAAAAAAAGGAGACAAATTACTAACAAACGAGTGTGATAAAGAAGTATTGGAGTCATGTGTGTCGACAATTTTTGTAGATAGAATAGAGTTAACAGATGAAGAATTAAAGGAAGGGGGTAGACTAGGAAAATGAGTAGGATTTAAATTGATGGACACACATGGCTGGAATACAGGAAAGAAAGAAATGTTGTGTGAGATAAGACAAACAATTGAAGATGGAGTTTGACATGAGATGTAAGAGTATTGTGTAGAAGGCTGGAATTTTTTTTTGTTGTATGGTTGTCAAAGGTATATTGTTAATATGCCAATAGCGAAAACGTCTACAAGGAAAGGGAAATAATTAAGACTGAATTTTTTTTTATATTGTTGTTAAAGGAATATTGTTAACATGCCAATAGAAAAACCTCTACAAAGGGAAATAATTAACAAATGAGGTATTGTGTAAAATGCTGATTTTTTTTTTTTTTTTTTTGTATTGTTGTAAAGGTATATAATTGAATGTATCAATAGGAAGACCTATGCAAAGAGGGAGAAGATAAGTAACAAATAGAGTATATCTCAAGAAGGTTATAGGTGGCAAGCTAGGCAGAAGATGGGTGAGGTAGTAAAGAAAATTAAAACTAACAGTTGCAAGATAATAGTAGGGGAATTAAGGAGGGACGTTACTGAGGAACAGATTAGAAGGTATTTTAGTAAGTTTGGGGAGATAATGTTTTATAGATACATAGAGAGACTAGACGGGAAAAATAATGCCATAATACTATACAGAAATAGCGAAATAGTAAATATTATAAATCAAGAGCATAAAATAGCAAATAATAAGATAGGAGTAAATGTGTTTAGACCCATGGAAAGGAGACGGGAAGATAAACGAAAGACAAGATCGGATTATTTAACCGACAGTAGAGGAAGAAGAGGGGGACTAGATAAGAGTATAAACTGTAGATGGTATGGGCTCCAAATAAATAAGAGAATTAGGGGACAGAATAATAAAGTTATTACAACAGACACAAGAACAGATACATCAGATGACGAAGAGTTTTTAACGGTAGATGAAGAAGATAGGAAGAGAGTAGGAAGATTAGACTGTAAGAAAGTTAAAAAGGGTAGGAAAGTAAGGACACATGAGACAAGACAGACCCAGACTAATTTAAAAGATCGATATATAAAATGATAACATTAATATTGGAGTAGGCACAGACAATGACATAGTTAGACAGAATGAAAAGGAACAAAAGTTCACACAGACTGAAATAAAAGAATGTACAGATACGGCTACACAGATGGTGGAAAAAGGAACAAGAAATAGGAGGACAATGACAGACAGACGAACAAACACAAAAGATAGAGGAATACAGGTAGATATTATTGAGAGGGTAGGAACAGGGAAAGATAAAAAGTCAGTCAAACGCCAGATGGGAAGAAGGAAATCGTAAGTAGGAGGGTTGAAAGCAGTAGTGGAATAGAGGATTTATTGCCAAGTGTGGGGCATAGATTAGACCGAACCCATAAAATAGAAGCAATAAAGATGATACACAACAAGAAATGGCAGAAAACGGAGGATACAGAGAATACTTCTGGATGGCTCGTGGAATTTAACTGCAGCCCAGATAGCAGAGTTGGTATCAAAGAACGTGTCACAGGAAGCAAAGGACGAATTTGCTAAAAGGCAAAGAGAGCAAGAAGAAAGAGTATGGAGTGATGCATCTTATGCGCATGAGAGGGGTTAATTACGATACCTAGATCACCAACAGAAGATAAAGTCGGAAAAAAGGGGTCAACATTATAATGATAGGAGTAGAGAAAAGAAGAGCGAAGGTTACCACATATATAATAGAGATAATACAAGGTACGGGAGGTATAATTAGCAAGGAGAAGTGGTAAGGAATAATAGTCTGGAAGTTATTAGAGATGGTTAAATAACTTGCGGAAGGTATAAGGCAGTGAAACAGGGAATGGATGAGGGTGTGTGAAACGGGTGTGTAGCGGGGCAACAAGAGAAACAGAGCAGTGATGAGAGTTGAATGAAACAGACGATATTAGTAGAGAAATAATAAACATCTAGGGGAGACAAGCAGAAGTGGTCAGGTGTGAGTGAGTGAACTGTTTTGGAAAAAGGCGAAATAAGCGTGAATGGGTGAGATGTTTTAAGGGTCAAGTTTGTTAGTCAAGTAGTTGACACAGAGTTGGGGACTCGACAAGAGAGTTCCACAGGGTTTGGGCTGTATGGTCAGTCCATGAAGAGTGCACCTGAGGGTGGCACTATTGCTAACTATGGGAGGGAATTATCACTGTCAATACATGTACTGTTAATTTGTGAAATGTGTTTGTATGATCCGGACATGCGCCTTGTCAAATAAAGATGTTTTGTGTGCAGTGAGGACTTGTGTTGAGTCATTAAAACATCTTCAGTGTTACAACCATCTAGTGAGTGAACGAGCTGGGAGAAGTCGCGGGGAATTGAGAAGTTACAACGTGAAGTACTAAACTATAGATCATAACGGTCCAAGGAGAGTCGCAACGGCATAACGTGAAGTACGAGGCATCAATCATGGCGGTCCAAAAGACTGGCATGGCAGTTTGAGCAAGGGGCAAATCATAAGAGTGGCGAGCAACTCGTCATTCAGCAATCCGGCCATAAGCAGCATCACGAGCCCTCGCTCATCGTGCGAAAACACCTCTGGTAATCGGGCTCGTGGTGAAGAGGAATGATCCTCAGGCTCAAGGTTGACGAGCGGTCAGTCGATCGTTCATGAGTCGGCATTTCATTGATCAGTCAAGTTGATGATTATCAAGTGATTATTACTGGTCTCTGTAGATCAAAGGATATTACGTTCTCTCGACGACTCGCTCTCTTGCGCGCAAGAAGACTCATCTCGCAAGACTCTCACTCAATTATTTTCATTTTTACAAAGAAAACAAACAATGAAGTCTTAAATCAACTAAAAATGGAAAGATAACTAATAAACATAATTCGAACAAGACAAATGCGACTTTTGGGCCATGTTAAAAGATACAACAGTATATTAAATTAATCTTGGAGGGAAAAATACAAGGTAAAAGAGGCAGACTAAGACTAACATGGACGAGTAACATCAGAAGATAGAAAAGTCAGCCTATGACAACCTGCACCATCAAAGCAAGAGACAAAGCGGAATGGCGCTCCATGGTATCCAACCTTCGGTACAGAGATGGCACTCGATGATGATGATGATTTTTAGTTACCAGTTACGCCAGGGCTCAAACCATCAGGTGGTAAATGGTCTCCAGGAGTGCCCCAATTCATACTATTAGTTCTGACTACGATCACTGTGTGGAAGTCATGTTTGATACTAGCTAGGGAAGAAGCAAATTATTGCAGTGCTGCGGTCAAGTAGCTAGATATCAATTACAGGGCTCATGCTTAGCGTTGCCATCATTTCCAGATCTGAAACCGGACAAATGGGTTTCTTTTTACAGGCGAAACCGGGACAAATGGGTTTCTTTTTACAGGCGAAACCGGGACAAATGGGTTTCTTTTTACAGGCGAAACCGGGACAAATGGGTTTCTTTTTACAGGCGAAACCGGGACACATCTTGTAAGCATAAGACAACTCATAGAGGCTAGACAAATCAATGTTCTCACTAATTACGATAATAATAATAATATAAAGTTAAATAAGAAAACTGACACTTTATCATAGAAATAATTAGGTTATTGGCACTTTCTGAATTATGAGCTTGGTTTCCTGATCAGTGTTGCCGTAATGCTAAATTAACACCTATTACAACTTCATAGTCACAAATCACAAATGACAGTAAGCGAGACAAAGCCCAGAAGAAGAATGAAAGCGACAATGTTGCGTTTTGGAGCAAAACACTTAGATTAAAACTCTACAAATTACAATTTAGGAATACCGGGAAAGATCGTTATGTTAACACTGGGACAACTGTAACTCGTTGCCGCCAAGCCAATCCCACATTGTTATTGTTAAATAGGTGTTATTCTGTTGTTTTTAATTTACTGATGTTATAGAATAGAACATAAAAAATAAAATGTGACAAACATAGCGTTTCATGTGCTAACAATTTCTCGCCGCCGATGTTCAAAATGACCTGCATTTTTCAAGAAATGTTTCAGGTAAAAAACCGGGATCAAAGGTGTCCCGAAGACATTTTTCGGTGACAGTGAATTATTTCATTAAAAACCGGAACGTTTGGCAACCCTAACTTGCTGAGTAATGACTTTCATTATTATTGTAAATTTCATATTTTGATTAGAAATACCGCTCGCAGAATCCTGCTAATTAATTATAACGAAGAGTTCATTACTAGAGGCACGGACACTATTTTTAAAGTTAATTGTAATAAAATATACACTTCCGGTTTTCAAGTGTCCTGAACGTAAATTAGACAAAGTTTAAAACAGTGGCCAATAATTGCATCATAACAAAAGTTAATTAAGTGACGTGAAGCAAGCTCACGTGACATATACAGCGTGAATAATTAACACAACAGAGAAACTGCAACTCCAAATGTTCAGAACACATGCACTGAGCACGTCATGCGATGATTCAAAAACAGTCTTGGTTATGTTCACAAGTTTATTTACACAGTTCTCCAGCTACACTTCACAAACCATCTGGATCAATGTCTTCCCTACATATAAAAGTCTCTTATTACACAGCAATGCTGGCTATGGTCGTCTATGAGTTTCATCAAACTATACATGATTAGTGGACAATTTTATTTTTGAATAAGACATGCCGTGGTATGACATCCCCTAGGTTCTGTAAGAAAACCAGTACAACTTCTTTGGCAAAAAAATAAAATCACACACACGATAATATAACTGATTCGCATAACATATAATCAACACTTTCTCATATGAAATAAGTACGCTCTTAGCCAGGACTGACTCAAGCTACCGCCAACTCGGGCAGTTGCTAGGGGCGCCATCAAGGATCTTCCAAAATGTGTCGTTGTTTTTCTTTGAGAAAACTTTGATATTTATACTTAAAAAGAGTGCCCGCAGTTCAGCTTGCTCAAGGCCCCAGCAACCAAAGGGCGCCACAGTTCAGCTTGCTCAAGGCCCTAGCAACCAAAGGGCGCCACAGTTCAGCTTGCTCAAGGCCTCGGCAACCAAAGGGCGTCACAGTTCAGCTTGCTTAAGGCCCCAGCAACCAAAGGATGCCACAGTTCAGCTTGGTCAAGGCCCCAGCAAAAAAAGGGCGCCACAGTTCAGGTTGCTCAAGGCCCCAGCGCAACCAAAGGGCATCACAGTTCAGGTTGCTCAAGGCCCCAACAACCAAAGGGCATCACAGTTCAGGTTGCTCAAGGCCTCAGTAACCAAAGGGCCTTACAGTTCAGGTTGCTCAAGGCCCCAGTAACCAAAGGGCATCACAGTTCAGGTTGCTCAAGGCCCCAGCAACCGAAGGGCGCCACAGTTCAGGTTGCTCAAGGCCCCAACCAAAGGGCATCACAGTTCAGGTTTCTCAAGGCCCCAGCAACCAAAGGGCATCACAGTTCAGCTTGCTCAAGGCCCCAGCAACCAAAGGGCATCACAGTTCAGCTTGCCCTTGCCATAGCTTTCTTAAATAATGAACCCTTCCCAACTGAACAATACTGACTATTCTCCATCACTAACTTTCAACTAATCGTTGCTTCTCTTTGCTGAACATGTGCAAATGTTACCATATGGTTCGGTCTTAAACAACATTTAAGGTGTTTTATGTCAATACCATATGGGTCGTAAATGTGCAAATGTTACCATATGGTTCTGTATTAATCAACATCTAAGGTGTTTATTGTCAATAACATATGGGCCATAAATGTGCAAATGTTACCATATGGTTCGGTCTTAAACAAGATCATCTCTCTCTCTCTCTCTCTCTCTCTCTGCGATCAGGACTCAATCAGAGTAGGACGTCCAGACTCTCATACGAAGACAGCTGTCTGTTTAAGCCTGTTAGATCCACTCCGATTGAGTACCCGTTAAAACGTTGCACTGTGTTCTGCGCCAGTGGCTCAGTGCATCCGATTTCAGCCAGCATTTTTTTCCAGGTTTGCTTTCCTCAGCCTTTGATTGTCCCCAATCTTCCTGCACGGCAGCAGTTGATCTTTTCTGTCGGGGGATTCTACCCTTAGATAGTCGGCCTTCGCAGGTTTACGAGCACCATCTGCCCGAGTCACTAGAGGTGACTAACACAGACATGCGACTTGTAATATGAGGAAACTGCAACTAGGAACACTTTTCATGCATAGCCTTCATTTTTTCCCGCCGCCTATCCCATATACCGGTAATTCACGTCCTCTTGAAAATGATGATCGTCGTAGCACTTGATGATGTTAGGCCATCGTTGATGACTCCAATTCCGAACATATAGACATACAGTCAGTCGTCAAATTATCACCGTCACACATCAAACAGCAGACTGTAAGATTTGCGCACGGCCGGTATAGGGAACCATTACGATGACGTAGCACACAATGTCGCCAAACTCATAATCTCGATACCTTTAGACTTATGTCTGATTACTCAAGTGTAAGCAGCCTACGACGAACAAAACACGAAGCAACTTCCCCAAAGAGACAAAACTGCGACTGACGAAGTAGTTTACATTAATGAGTAACATGGAAATAACTTGCGTCAAAAAATCCCAATAACGGTCTTGAACAGCACCAATGTGACGTAAAGCGCAGATCAAGTCTAGACGGTGGAAGGTCTCACTCACAACACTTGATTCGTCATAAACGGACTGTTGTCGGCCTACGACCTCGCTTTAGCGACACAGATGTATCAAGCATATCATCATTTTCACATTTACGCAGAAAAGTGCAATGAAGATCAGAAATTAATCAGACCCTGGGTGCATTTTCTGCAGCGATCGAGAGGACGTGGACTAGATCCGCCATCGTGGACAAGATCATCTAAGGTGTTTTATGTCCATACTATATGGGTCGTAAATGTGCAAATGTTACCATATGGTTCGGTCTTAAACAACATCTCAGGTGTTTTATGTCAATAACATATGGGTCGTAAATGTGCAAATGTTACCATATGGTTCGGTCTTAAACAACATCTAAGGTGTTTTATGTCAATAACATATGGGTCGTAAATGTGCAAATGTTACCATATGGTTCGGTCTTAAACAACATCTAAGGTGTTTTATGTCAATAACATATGGGTCGTAAATGTGCAAATGTTACCATATGGTTCGGTCTTAAACAACATCTAAGGTGTTTTATGTCAATAACATATGGGCTGTAAATATGAAAACGTTACCAAACAGTTTTTTCCTAATCTATACCTAAGGTGTGTTTATGTCAATACGATAAGGGTGCAACACTTCAAACATTTTAATGCCGCAGTTTACTTACTACTCCACTGTTGCATTGAACTCAAAAGTTTACAATACATTGAGCATAAAATAATTACATGAAATAAAATAATTACAGTCTCTCATAACCTAGACTTAGACCTATATGACTGGACAACATAACACATATAAGGATACGCAATAAGCCATTTGCAGAGTTTGCTAATCAATTCAAGACAGATGAGCTGAGAGTTATACAGAGCTGGGCTGATGAGAAAAACCACATAGAGTTTGACTTTAAGAATCAGTGTCAAATGTCGTTCGGAATATATTGAGAATGAGTCAAATTCCAGAAATTAAGGATGTCATTTACAGATAAGAGAACAAGACACCAAGAGAAAGTGTGAGACAAGAGAGACGGATTATAAGAATTGAAATAGAGAGAAATAGTTAGTGTCAATAGTGTCACAGCCTTCATTCACATAATCCTTTGAGATGGATAAGTATGTGCCTCTTGTGTGTGTTTTTGTATTTATGTTTGCTGTATTGTATCCAAAAAAGGCTTACATCAAAATGACGTAGTTTGTCTCATCTCTCCTTAGGCTCAGCTGCTTAATACCATTTGATGTTTCTTTGATATAATGTTAATGAAGCTGAGCCGGGAGCATGAATTCAGCATTTACAGTCCACAGACAAATATACTCCCATGTGGGGAAACTGAGCAGCAATAAGAATTGTGCTGACAATTGTGCTGACAGAGGGGCAAGACAGACTGAGAATGACTTAAGTGAGAAGTAAATGTGTGAAGCCAAAGTGTGGACATTAATCTGAGACTGAAGCATATAATGGACATAAATAGAGAATGGTCAAAACATCAAAGACTAAACATCATTCTAGACAATCACTTCATGTATGATACAGAACGATCAAAGTCATAAATGAACTACTAATAATACTAAATGAACCCACAGCACTATTATCTCTGGTTTACTCATGGGATTAACCCGAGTAGCCAACAGGGTAGCGGGTCTGACAATCACAGGCAACACTGTCTACTGTCTTAGGTGGTGAATATGACCGGCTGTCATTACTGTACTAGGACAGCATGCGATATCTAGCCTGCATAAATATACCGATCCACAGTACACATACTTCCTGAGAACCAGGGATGGCCTATCAATGTCTCGTTGCATACTTAACTTATGTTTCTCTTTTAAAACTGCTTTACTGTTTGCTATTCTTTCCACCTTTTTAGTCATTACATTTGTAAAATATTATATGTAACGTTATACTGATTCTAATGACTATTAATTTATTCTTAGGCTTCTCCTTTGTTTTGCTAATTAGCATATCTTATTTTGTATTTTCTGAATAAGCACGTTCATGCAGTCTATAATTCTTCAGCTAATGCATCAAAAGACGGTAGACCTAACTAAACAAACATCTGATAAAAGGAAATGATTGGCAGTACAATATGGCAGGGCAGTAATTGATTGATTGAAGCCGTATTGATATCTTCGGCTGTTGACGTGTTCTAGCAACCCTTGAAGTTCATGTCCACTGAACGCAATACTGTGTTATCTGAACGTTATTACGTTCATTCTGATGGCATTCTGTCTGTGTTGACACAGTTTCTCCACTATAGATGTTAAAACAGACAATGAGACACTTAACCCAGTCTCTTGGCCACGTTCAGATTCTCATTTCCTGGTGAATACCGGATCTATGTAGATATCGCTGCTGTTGTTTGTTCCCAACCCATAGATTGTTAATAAGTTACTTGTCTCTCACATCCATAGATTGTTAATAAGTTACTTGTCTCTCGCATCCATAGATTGTTAACAAGTTACTTGTCTCTCACGTCATAGATTGTTAGCAAGTTACTTGTCTCTCACGTCCATAGATTGTTAATAAGTTACTTGTCTCTCACGTCCATAGATTGTTAATAAGCTACTTGTCTCTCACGTCCATAGATTGTTAACAAGTTACTTGTCTCTCACGTCCATAGATTGTTAACAAGTTACTTGTCTCTCACGTCCATAGATTGTTAATAAGTTACTTGTCTCTCACGTCCATAGATTGTTAACATGTTACTTGTCTCTCACATCCATAGATTGTTAACAAGTTACTTGTCTCTCACGTCCATAGATTGTTAACAAGTTACTTGTCTCTCACATCCATAGATTGTTAATAAGTTACTTGTCTCTCACATCCATAGATTGTTAACAAGTTACTTGTCTCTCATGTCCATAGATAGTCAATAATTTACTTGTCTCTCACGTCCATAGATTGTCAATAAGTTACTTGTCTCTCACATCCATAGATTGTTAACAAGTTACTTGTCTCTCACGTCCATAGATTGTTAACAAGTTACTTGTCTCTCACATCCATAGATTGATAATAAGTTACTTGTCTCTCACATCCATAGATTGTTAACAAGTTACTTGTCTCTCATGTCCATAGATTGTCAATAATTTACTTGTCTCTCACGTCCATAGATTGTCAATAAGTTACTTGTCTCTCATGTCCATAGATTGTCAATAAGTTCCTTGTCTCTCATGTCCATAGATTGTCAATAAGTTCCTTGTCTCTCATGTCCATAGATTGTTAATATGTTACTTGTCTCTCATGTCCATAGATTGTCAATATGTTACTTGTCTCTCATGTCTATAGATTGTTAACAAGTTCCTTGTCTCTCATGTCCATAGATTGTCAATAAGTTCCTTGTCTCTCATGTCCATAGATTGCTAATAAGTTACTTGTCTCTCATGTCCATAGATTGTTAAAAGTTACTTGTCTCTCACATCCATAAATTGTCAATAAGTTACTTGTCTCTCACATCCCTAGATTGTCAATAAGTTACTTGTCTCTCACATCCATAGATTGTTAATAAGTTACTTGTCTCTCATGTCCATAGATTGTTAATATGTTACTTGTCTCTCATGTCCATAGATTGTCAATATGTTACTTGTCTCTCATGTCTATAGATTGTTAACAAGTTCCTTGTCTCTCATGTCCATAGATTGTTAAAAGTTACTTGTCTCTCACATCCATAAATTGTCAATAAGTTACTTGTCTCTCACATCCCTAGATTGTCAATAAGTTACTTGTCTCTCACATCCATAGATTGTTAATAAGTTACTTGTCTCTCACATCCATAAATTGTTAATAAGTTACTTGTCTCTCATGTCCATAGATTGTTAAAAGTTACTTGTCTCTCATGTCCATAGATTGCTAATAAGTTACTTGTCTCTCACATCCATAGATTGCTAATAAGTTACTTGTCTCTCACATCCATAGATTGTCAATAAGTTACTTGTCTCTCACATCCATAGATTGTTAATAAGTTACTTGTCTCTCACATCCATAAATTGTTAATAAGTTACTTGTCTCTCATGTCCATAGATTGTTAAAAGTTACTTGTCTCTCATGTCCATAGATTGCTAATAAGTTACTTGTCTCTCACATCCATAGATTGCTAATAAGTTACTTGTCTCTCACATCCATAGATTGTCAATAAGTTACTTGTCTCTCACATCCATAGATTGTTAATAAGTTACTTGTCTCTCACATCCATAGATTGTTAAAAGTTACTTGTCTCTCACATCCATAGATTGTTAAAAGTTACTTGTCTCTCACATCTATCGATTGTCAATAAGCTACTTGTCTCTCACATCCATAGATTGCTAATAAGTTACTTGTCTCTCACATCCATAGATTGTCAATAAGTTCCTTGTCTCTCATGTCCATAGATTGTTAATAAGTTCCTTGTCTCTCATGTCCATAGATTGTTAAATGTTACTTGTCTCTCACATCCATAGATTGTCAAAGTTACTTGTCTCTCACATCCATAGATTGTCAATAACCTACTTGTCTCTCATGTACATAGATTGTCAATAAGTTCCTTGTCTCTCACATCCATAGATTGTCAATAAGTTCCTTGTCTCTCATGTCCATAGATTGTCAATAAGCTACTTGTCTCTCACATCCATAGATTGTCAATAAGTTCCTTGTCTCTCACATCCATAGATTGTCAATAAGTTCCTTGTCTCTCATGTCCATAGATTGTCAATAAGCTACTTGTCTCTCACATCCATAGATTGTCAATAAGTTCCTTGTCTCTCACATCCATAGATTGTCAATAAGTTCCTTGTCTCTCATGTCCATAGATTGTCAATAAGCTACTTGTCTCTTACATCCAAGATAACTTCACAAAAACCCTCACCAAAACTTTTCATGCTGGAATTTATCAAAAGATTTCTTACAGTTAATTCAACATGTGTTGATGCTTTTGTTGATGCTCACAATATGTAAGCATTTAACTTCTCAGCCATTTAGGAAAAATATATGCCAAGAATGCAGAAACATGATTAATACCAATTATAGAAGCATAGTTGGCAGAAGAATAGATAAAGTAGCAACAATAAACATATGCGGGATAAAAAATAACGAAGTCGAACTTATAGAAGAAATGACAAAAAGGAAAATTAAAATACTAGGATTAGCGGACACCAGAGTAAAAGGACAACAGATAAAGAAAACACACATGAACTACACAAAAATATTCTCAGGAGTTAACACAGAAAGAGCAACACATGGAGTAGGTTTTATCATCGACCCAGAACACGCAAAGAACATTCTAGAAATAAAATACCATTCAGAAAGAATTGTCACAATTAAACTACTAGAAGACGAGCAAAATACAAATTACATTCAAATCTATGCACCATGCAACAACAACAAAAAAGACAGCGAAGAATTCTACGACACACTGAGTGAAATCATTAACAAAATTGACGAAAGCGACGACATGCTAGTGATGGGAGATTTTAATGGAAGGCTCGGGAAACGCAACAGTGAGATTAGTGACATCTTAGGACCCTTTGGCGATAAAACAGCTGAAATAAACGAAAATGGGAGCAGACTACTGGATCTATGCAACCAAAATGATTTATTTATCACCAACACATTCTTCAAACACAGAGAGTCGCAAGTATACACCTGGTACAAATGGAATGACACAACATGCAGGAGCCAGATAGATTTTATACTAACAGGAAAACAGAACAAGAGAAGAGTAACCGACAGTAGAGCAATCCCAAATATTACAGACGACACGGATCACAAGATGGTTATGATCATACTAAGACAGCCAAAAATAAAGAAAATATACGAAAACAAACAAAAGAAGCGAAAGGAACAGACAATAAAAATAAAACAATTAAAAGATCAAGAAACAAGGAAAACCCTAGAAGAAAAACTAACAGAGGAATTCAAGAAACTCCCTAACGAAGTATGCACAATAGAAGAAGAGTGGAAACAATTTAAGGAAACAGTAACCAACATCTCTAAAACAGTTTGTGGAACGAAGCTAAGAACAAGAGAAGGGAAAAAGAGCACCCCGTGGTGGAACGAAACAATCAGAGAAGCAATTAAAGAAAAGAAGAAATTGTTTAAAAATTGGAGGGAGAACAAGAACCAAGAAAAATATGAAAAATATGCCTTAGTTCGAAAAAGAGTTAAAATGTTGATCAAAGAAGCTAAGCAAAAGAATTGGACAGAATTCGGACAAAACATGAGCAGGGACTTCAAGACAGCCACAAGAGATTTCTACAAAGCAGTAAAAGCCACAGGAGCGAGAAAAGAAAACCATGATCCTACTAAGCTGATAAATGACAAAGATGGACAGCCAATATCAAATAACCAATGTATGCAACAGAGATGGAAAGAATATTTTGAAGACCTGTTAAACATACCAACTACCAATAAGACAACAAAAACCACGCTAGAACTCACAAATACTGAACCCAACATTATGAAAGAGGAAATCGAAGAAATAATCAAATATGCACCATGAAACAAAGCACCGGGGATAGATAACATAGCAATAGAAATAATAGCAGCAGCGGGAGAAACAGGAATGCAGTGGCTGCACAGAATATTTCATGCAGCATAGTACCAACAACCCCCAGAAGACTGGCAACAGGCAATCATCATACCAATATGGAAAAAGAAAGGTAGCAAAAGAGACTGCAGTCAATATAGAGGTACATCTCTTCTCAGCCATGTAGGAAAGCTATACGCCAAAATCTTGGAAAAAAGGCTGAGACCAATAATAGAACTACAGTTAAGCGATTCTCAAATGGGGTTCCGAAAAAACAGAGGATGTACCGACGCACTATTCACACTAAAACAGCTTGCAGAAAAAACGACAGAACACAATCAAAACTTATACATAGCCTTCATTGACCAGGAAAAAGCATTCGACAGAGTAAACAGAGAACAACTGTGGGAGATACTAACAACATACGGAGTAAGCCAACATCTAATTAACCTTATTAAAAGTCTCTACGTCAACAGCAGCTGCAGGGTCAGAACAGCAGCAGGCTACACAGACCACTTCGAAGTTAGATCAGGTGTAAGACAGGTGTGCGTACTATCCCCCCTACTGTTTATTACATACATGGACCATATATGCAAGCTAGCCAACCCATCAGAGACAGTGGAGATCAACGAGCTTCTATTTGCAGACGATCAGGCACTAATACATGAAACAATAGAAGACCTACAAGAACACTTAAACAAACTCAACATCTCATGCACAAAGTACAACATAAAAACCAACATCAACAAAACAGAAGTCATGAATGTCGCTAAAAATAAACAGAACATCAACATAACTATAGAAGGCAGACAACTAAAACAAGTAGAGGAATTCAAATACCTAGGAAGCCTAATGACAAACGATAATTCCCAAACAGCAGAGATAGAATCAAGATGCAACAAAGCTTGTCAAGTCATCGGACAGTTATCACCACTATTGTCCAACAAGGAAATAACTCTGGAGGCAAAACGAGCACTATACAATGCAATCTTCATCCCAACGTTGTGCTACCAATGCCAAACCTGGACCCTAGATGCAAGAACAATAAGAAAAATAACCTCTACAGAGATGAAATGTGTTAGACGAATGACAGGAAACAGTCTGAGAGATAAGATCAGAAATGAAGAACTGAGAAAAAAGCTAGGAATAGCCCCCGCCATAGAATATATAAAGAAACAACAGATAAAATGGTTTGGCCACGTGACAAGGCAGAAAGAACAAAACATAACACAACGAGCCTTCAACAAACGTTGTGAGAACACCAGACCCAAGGGTCGACCACGAAAAAGATGGGTCGATGGAATATTAGAAGCACTAGGAAACATAACAGTAGCAGAGGTGAACAGAAGAGCTAAAGACCGCAATTTATATCTCCCCTCGACGCTGAAAGGCAGATGAGGAAGGAAAGAAGAAGAAGAAGAAGAAGGACATCATAAGGAAAAGCAATAAACCATGTAGTTGTGAATTGCTGGCTAGACAGAAGAAAGAAAGTGACAGTATACAGTCATACATTTCAGTGAGGTACTACGTGGTGATGAGACAACAGATATAATTGTATGAAAGTAAAATCCAACACAAGAATCCATGCAGGCGGAATAAATGTTCCTAAGAGAAGGAGAACGTGAAGCAGGCCTGGGTAGAAAAGGCTTGTTGTTTTGTCTCGGAAGACTGCTGTTCAAGAGAAAACAACTCTGACTATACATGCCTGCTGACTTGTGGGACTATCCAGGAAATTCAAAGAAATTAATACAAGGTGAAGGAGAACTGAAGAACAAGGTGCTAAACCCGGTGCAATGCTATCCAATAACAAGAAAACAAAGAAGTATGGGAGTAAATAAAAAGCAATGAGAAAGAAAAGTAATTTCTTAATTTTGTAGAATAAATTAATCACATATATGCTGTTGTACAATACAGAGAGTAACTGCAAATAGTGAACAGTATGCATGTACTGAGTGTGTAAAAAAGTAAAAAGTAAAGTACCCCTGTCACGCCAAGAGGCGTATAGGGAAATATGGTGTTAGTGACCCTATATTTTACAGACCTTCAGCACATGATTTTCGGGGTAATGTGGTCAGTATTACGCCCGTGCTGCTTTACTTTCACAGAAAAAAATCCGGCACCCATTTAAGGCTGGGTGAACCCGGAAGCCGTCGGTTGGGATCGAACCCTACCCCTTGTCCGTGGTAGTCCAGTTCACTAACCACTGAGCTATCGTGGCTCCCTTACTGAGTGTGTACTTGAGTAAATTTTACATCATACAATAGAAAAAGACAGAAACTTGAGAAGATATTAACATCATACAATAGAAAAAACCAGAAAATTGAGATATTAACACCATACAATAGAAAAAACCAGAAAATTGAGTAGATATTAACACCATACAATAGAAAAAACCAGAAAATTGAGATATTAACATCATACAATAGAAAAAACCAGAAAATTGAGTAGATATTAACACCATACAATAGAAAAAGACAGAAAATTGAGTAGATATTAACACCATACAATAGAAAAAGACAGAAAATTGAGTAGATATTAACACCATACAATAGAAAAAGACAGAAAATTGAGTAGATATTAACACCATACAATAGAAAAAGACAGAAAATTGAGTAGATATTAACACCATACAATAGAAAAAAGACAGAAAATTGAGTAGATATTAACACCATACAATAGAAAAAGACAGAAAATTGAGTAGATATTAACACCATACAATAGAAAAAGACAGAAAATTGAGTAGATATTAACACCATACATAGAAAAAGACAGAAAACTGAGTAGATATTAACACCATACAATAGAAAAAGACAGAAAATTTAGTAGATATTAACACCATACAATAGAAAAAGACAGAAAATTGAGTAGATATTAACACCATACAATAGAAAAAGACAGAAAATTGAGTAAATATTTACACCATACAATAGAAAAAGACAGAAAATTGAGTAGATATTAACACCATACAATAGAATAAGACAGAAAATTGAGTAGATATTAACACCATAAAATAGAAAAAGACAGAAAATTGAGTAGATATTAACACCATAAAATAGAAAAAGACAGAAAATTGAGTAGATATTAACACCATACAATAGAAAAAGACAGAAAATTGAGTAGATATTAACACCATACAATAGAAAAAGACAGAAAATTGAGTAGATATTAACACCATAAAATAGAAAAAGACAGAAAATTGAGTACATATTTACACCATATAATAGAAAAAGACAGAAAATTGAGTAGATATTAACACCATAAAATAGAAAAAGACAGAAACTATCAAGCAGCCAAGTCCTAGAATCGAACACATCCTCATCAGTTTGCAACCATGAAAGTGTAGACTCGTGCGACAACACAGCCAACACAAACAGAAATATGTTGCCTTCATGTTTGTTCAAGAGTATGCTAGTCTGGGCATAATCAGCTTGCAGTTATATATTATGTTTGTTTGCTAACATTGTCTTCCCACATTTTTAATTATATCGTGCCCCAGCTAAAGAGCTCAAATCTAAGGGCTGTGACTCAAATGTTTATTGTCTTCCTCAACATGAGCAGAGATTGTTTAGTTACACAGCTCCTATGAGGTGCATCAAGCACAGTTTAATTAATACTCATTCATTTCTGTGTAATTTGGGATATTTGTTTTTACATTATGGATGTTATGCTGAACACATATTTCAAGACTAGTGTGTAAAAGTAAGACTAGGTTCCCTCAATGCCTTGTTTGGCATATGGAGAATATGGTGTTAGTGACTATAATTTTTCCAGACACATTTTTGGGTGATATGGTCCATATCACACCAGGCCACTTTTACATCCCAGAAAAATCTCTAGTACCCATTTATAGATGCTGGGTGAACCCCAAGGTCTTCTTGGTTGGAAAAAAATTCTCTTCTTCTGGGAATCAAACCCAGACTCTTTCCAGTGTATATAGTAGCCTGAGGAAAACACACTGGCCCATAAATACTACACTACAGGCAAAACTATATGGGTCTCTACAAGAACTACAATAAACATAACATTTATACAAGAAACAACATTGCAGATATTGATACTACTTCAGTTGAATGAAAGATATATAGATGGATGTTGTAATCATTTCAGCTTTTCTAAATGAAATGTGAGGATGTCGTAGAATTAGGGTTGTGGAATGTTGTGGGGTAAACTGTGAGGACAAAGTAGATGTGAGGTTGGGTAAACAGTGAGGATGTGGTAAACTGAGGATAAAGTAGATGTGAGGTTGGAGTAAACATTGAGGATGTGGTAAATGTGAGGATAGGCTAAATCATTTGAGAGGATGTGGGAAAGTGTGAGGATGAGATAAGCTGTGAGGACTGGGTAAACAGTGAGAAGGGGGTAAGCTGTGCAGATGAGGTACAGTGCAGATGAGGTACAGTGCAGATGAGGTACAGTGCAGATGAGGTACAGTGCAGATGAGGTACAGTGCAGATGAAGTTGTGAAAATAAAACAGACAATGAGAATGAGCTAGACTAAAAGTGAGGATTTTGCAAACATTGATGATTACATAGAATGTGATGGTTCTATAGACAGTGAGGGTCGGGTAAAATGGGAGGGTGGAGTTGTGAGATGGGCATGACTTGCTAATATATATATAGTACACTGTATTAATTACACAAACTATGGAGGGAAATGTGAAAGTTTTGATATCATAGATTGTGAGAGAAGCTGTAATAGTTGGGTAGATATATTGAGATAAGAGACATGGCCATACACCCAACAATATCATGTACAATTAGGAAGAGAAGATGGTTATATGTTGGATATGTGTTGAGAAGAGACAACAAGAGAATTCCAAACCAGGCTTTTCTATAGGAAACATCAGATACAGAAAAAGAGCAAGACCTAGAGAGAAGAGAGACACTGAAAACAACACTTATGAGAGAAGCAAAGTTGGCAGGTATAAACTTATTAAATAAGATGGAACATCTTACCCAGAATAGAGATGAGTGGCAAAAAACACTACATGCCCTATGTGCCGTCTAACAGTGTGGGAAGGATCAAGATGAATGTGAGGGTAGAGTAAAAGTGTAAGGATTTAATAAATTGTGAGTATAAGGTAAACTGTGCTGTGAGGGTGTGGTAGATTGTGTGAGAGAATGTGGTAGACATGTTTGGATGGAGTTTATTAAGACTTGTTAGTGATTTGGAGCCCAATGTTTATTGATATAAATTATTTCATATGAACAGCAACCATAGTGCTAACTTACCTGGCTTGACAAGCTTGGCACTGCTTGAATTCCCATAAATGTCCAACATCAGCCACAAGCTCTGGTTAGTTGGGAGACCAAGCAACACTGCTCCCTTATGCTGACCATTGATGAACAGCTGCAACTGACCATGGCTTGTTAGGTAAAGAGTTAGACGACATCCAGGGGTTATAAGGTTTTCTTTTATAACCCTAACCCAAAAGCCATCTTTGTGAGTAAGGTCTGGATAAACAAATCTAGGCAGCTGATCCGGATCAAGGCCAGATGGATTGACAGAGGTAACGCCCAGCCTCAAGGCAGCACTCCAAGTGGTAATGCAACCCACCTCCACGCATACCTTTTGACCCAATTTGATTGGCTGATCTGAGAAAACAATGCCATTACAAAATGTGTCTTTACATCTACTTGCTAACGTCTGACCTTCTGTCAGCTGAATGGCTGACCCATGAGTAAGATGAAACTGCATCACAGTTGAAGGGATCACATGGTTTGAACTTCATTTCACATGATCAATGTTGAAAGTTC
This sequence comes from Megaustenia siamemsis, assembly GCA_032433765.1. Taxonomy (NCBI): domain Eukaryota; kingdom Metazoa; phylum Mollusca; class Gastropoda; order Stylommatophora; family Ariophantidae; genus Megaustenia; species Megaustenia siamemsis. The sequence continues at coordinate 9,739,253 of JAVIAB010000160.1, forward strand.
TCTGTTGTGTTTTAAATTCTGTGGAAATAATAGCAATTTGAAGATAAAATAATAAGACAGAATCTAAATGAAATAAAATGAGTGAAAAACTGAAACAGCAAAACGTGATGGTGCAGCAATTTGAAAATGTTAACAAAATTGTTAAATCAATTGGAGCTAATTCATTTTTTCAACAAATCTTCAGAAATGTTTTCCAATTATTAATCTATATTGTATTTTTAAAATGTTGATAACATACAAGTACTGGTAAATCAATTGAAGTCAATGGTCACAACATAAACAATTTGCGATATGCAGGTGACACAGTCTAAATAGCAGAGACAGAGAATGAATTACAGGAAATGATAGACATAATAAAGCAACAAGAAAAGTCTCAGTCTGAATAGTAAGAAAACAGAAATAATGGTCATATCAAAGAAACAATCATAACCATCATGCAGCATAAAAATATACAGGACAAATCTGAAAAAAGTGCAATGTGTCAAATACTTGGGCACAATAATAACATCAGACGGAAGATATGCTACAGAAATAGAAAGTAGAATAGCTCAGGCCAAAAAAGCATTTCAGAAAATGAAAACGTCTTATGTAACAAGTCTATGTCAATAGAAGTGAGAAAGAGAGTTCATCAGTGCTATATAGAGTCAATTCTGGCCTATGGAAGTGAATCATGGACAGTAGATGAACAAATAAAAAGACGATTAGAGGCCACAGGGATGTGATTTCTCAGAAGAATGCTTAAAGTTCCCTGGACAGCTAAAAAGACCAATGAGGACATTATCAAAGAGGCCAACACAAAAAGAGAGCTCCTAAAAAACACCCAAAAGAAACAATCAACATTTTTCTGGCATATCATGAGAAGAGGAAAATTGGAATACTTGATTACAATTAGCAAAATACATGGAAAGACAGATCGCAGATGACAAAGAGAGAAGATACTAGATAACTTGGTGTCATGGCATTGAAAACAGTCAACAACAGAACTGATGCAATGCATTGTGGATAGAAGATTGTGGAAGGACATGATCGCCAACGCCAATCGGTATGGCACATGATGATGATTGGAAAATCATTCTTTAAATACTCATAGATTATAAAAAATGAATATTATTGACATAAATGTGGAATAAAAATGAATGAATTCAGTAATTACATCTTTACTAAACATTCAAATGAAAGATCTCAATAAAAATAAAACTATTCATTTACTTTAGTTAAACAACTCGTCCGCAGCAATAAACCATTTGATTGGTATTTGAACAAGCGGTATCTATATTCAGATTGCTTACGAGGAATGATGATATCATATGACAAAGGACAGTTCAGCTACGTTCACTTTCGGTGCTGCTTGGCCTTATGTCTTTTGGCGTGTGATATAGTGCTATGATGGGGACTGCATCTGGCTTTCTTTGTTTGGATATTTGATGAGATGTTAATTCGGATGATTCCACTCACACGGGCGGTTGAGCATTTATGGATTTTAATTTGTTTCCAATTATACCGGGGCCTTCAAATAACTATAACTGATCCAGCAGTCTATGACCAATAAATCTTCTATAAATAAATGAGAGAGTGCTGTGATGTTACATTTTTTATTGTTTATAAACTATTGTAGCGCATTATTAAAACAAAAAGCAAATAGATTACTAGAAGCTACAATTTTGTAATGTGAAAGTCAAATAAACAAAAAATTTTAATAAGATGTTTAACCCTAGATTACAGTAAGGTTGTAAAAATTACTGCATTAAAATTCAATATACAAATTCTTCCAAATTTGGCAGTTTGCCATGGTCAAACATTTTCCCCCTCCATGTACCTTTCTTGTTTGTTGGTTTTTTTCCTTTTGTGTCTTTTACTGTAATGTAAGTCACAGATAGGTATCTACAATTAAACAAAACAGATATTTGTTTTTAATTGTTAATTGTCCTAGCAGGGGGATAATATGCAAAGTAAAATGCGACAGATTTTGACAGTTCATTTTTATTACCTTCTTTTTCATTTTCTTTCTGCGCTCACCTATTTTTATTAAGTGAATGCATTGTGCTACTAGATTATACCAAGAAATTTTCATTCTTTTTATTTTGCAGTCTTCTTTGATTGATCAAATTCAATTAAATGTTATAAGATCAAATTCAATTAAATGTTATAATCATGATAATATATATATATATATATATATATATATATATATATATATATATATATATATATATATATATATATATACGAGGGCTGATCAAAAAGTATCGGAACTTTTGCAATAAAAAAAAAACTACACAACTTACAGTTTTGAAATTTAATCTCCTTCGAAATAGTCCCCTTCTGAGGCCACACATTTAATCCAACGTTGTTTCCATTGTCGGAAGCATTCCTGAAACTCATCTTCTGAGATGGTGTGAAGCTGCCTCGTCGCATTTTCTTTTATCTCCTCCACATCTTGAAATCTTCTTCCTTTCAAGTGGGATTTGAATTTGGGAAATAGGAAAAAGTCACAGGGAGCTAGATCTGGAGAATAAGGTGGCTGTCTGACCTGGGGAATGTTGTGTTTGGCCAAAAACTGCTGTACAAGCTGCGCTGAATGGGCGGGTGCGTTGTCGTGGTGGAGCTGCCATTGACCGGACGCATGCAAATCTGGTCTTCTTCGACGAATAGCATCTCTCAAACGCCTCAGAACTTCAATGTAATACTCCTTGTTTACTGTCTGACCAGAAGGGGCATACTCGTGATGAACAATGCCCTTGTAATCGAAGAAAACGATCAAAAGGGTCTTCACCTTGCTGCGACTCATCCTAGCTTTTTTCGGTCTCGGGGAGTTTGCGGTCTTCCACTGCGAAGACTGAACCTTTGTTTCTGGATCATAACCATAGACCCACGATTCATCACCTGTTATGACTGTTTTCAAAAAGTTTTCATTGTTTTCGACAGAGTCAATGAGATCTGCGGCAGCAGAAACCCGGTTGTCTTTCTGGTCAGCTGAAAGCAGTTTTGGAACGAGCTTGGCAGACACGCGTCTCATACCCAAATCTTCAGTAAGAATGGCCTGAACTGAGCCGAAACTAATGCTGCGCTCTTCTGATAACTCTCGAATGGTGATTCGACGATTTTCGCGCACAGTGGAACACACATCGGCAATGTGTTTCTCACTTCTGCTGGTGACAGGTCGTCCTGACCGGTGGTCACTCTCAACATTTTCTCTGCCGTCTTGGAATCGCTTAAACCATTCAAAAACTCGTGTGCGGCTCATACACTCTTCCCCATATACTTTGTATAACTTTTCATAAGTTTCTGTGAAAGTATCACCAAGCTTTTGGCAAAAATTAATGCAAATTCTCTGCGCAATTTTTTCCGTCATTTTCCGCCATTGAAAATCCGACGACCACGTGGTACATGGCTAACGTCACGGCGCTGCCGTGATTAATCCACACGTGCTACAACGACACAACTTGCACAGAGTGTTACACATATATCAAGGTCAATATGTGTACAGTTTGAATACAATCTGTTCGCTGGTTCCGAACCTATTAAGAAAGTACCGATACTTTTTGATCAGCCCTCGTATATATATTTGGCCCTTTTCGTCTTGTCAGACGGTCTAGTGGAGGCTATTGCGTATTTTTTTGAGGTATTGTTTTTGCCGAACAGCTTCTCTCGTGGCTAATTCTACCAATGTTTGACAAACACACACGGTCACATAATGAACAGGTCAGGCTCGCTGATCCACAGGGTTTACCATCCTTTTTCATGAGTCTCTTCTCTTCTAAGTCCTGTCTTAGCACAGTCTCAAATGTTGTTATACCGTTCCTTATACATGCTCTCCATGATGTGCGATCACTTGCCAGATGTTGCCAGTCATTTTCACAGATGGAGAAGTCTTTCAGAGATGATTTGCAGATATCTCTATATCATAGTTTAGGTCTGCCGATTTGTCTTTTTCCGTGTTTTAGCTCACCATATAGTATTTGCCTAGGAATGCGTTTTTCTTCCATCCGTTGGACATGCCCCAGCCATCTTAGCCTTCGACTTCTGAGCATCGACATGATTGTTAGGGTCTTAGCATGTTGCAGGACAGTTAAGTTGGTTATTTTGTCTTGCCATTTGATGTGCATTATTTTGCGGAGACATCGCATGTGGAAGACATTTAGTCTTTTTTCCTGGTTTGAGTATGTTGTCCAGGTTTCGGATCCATATAGTAGTGTGCTAAGCACACATGTTTGATATATTAGGAGTTTAGTCTTTCGAGTTAGTTTCGTGTTGTTCCATGCCCTTTTTGTGAGTTTGCCGAAGGTCGTAGCTGCCTTACCAATTCGACAGTTTATTTCTTCATCAAGAGAGATGGTTTGCGTAACTGTGGATCCAAGATATGTAAATTTCTGTACTGATTCTAGTGGGCAGTCTTTTAGAGTAATAGATAGAGGTTTGAAGTCACCTTGATTTATTATATATATAATGAATATATAAATAAAAAAAATATTTTAAAATTATTATTATTATAAATAACTAAATTTAGTAGTTAGTGTTTTGTTTTCAGTTTAAATCTATGCAGTAAATTTAAAAATTTTAATAAACAACAGGTTACATGAATCATGAATCTCACGTAATAAGAATGGCAAACAATCGTATTCCCAAACAAATATTGTATGGCAAACTTAGGGACGGAATGATATCAAATGCTAGACCAGTGTTGAGATATAAGGATGTTTGCTGGGCTTCCTTGAGGGCATTCTCTATCAGTGAAAGAAACTGAGAGGATCTAGCTGCAGATCTTAGAACATGGAGAACAAAAATAAAAAAACAGTGCAGCAATATTTGTGGAGTCACTGCTGGTATAAAATTCAGAAGACGAGACCAGGCACCACAAATACATCCTGTTCATTCTGTAGCCAGGAGAGAAGCTGTTCAGCAAAGCAACATCCAGCATTAGACACTAACATTTTACCAACCTACTCGACCGACTTATCAGATCATAAATTCATGATTGCTTGCTACCAAATACCAACCGTCTGTCAAGATGCCGAAGCCCATTATATATATATATATATATATATATATATATATATATATATATATATATATATATATGAATCATAAATAAAGATATTCAGTGTGAAACTGAAATAAACAAAAGAATAGGAACAAAAGTAATTTTAAATGTCATGAAAAATGTACTAACAAAATAAATCACACTGGGGTTAAAACTAAGAATAGCAACAAAATGTTATTTCTTCTCAACATTCCTGTATGATGTATGATGCAGAGACATAATTAGACAAGAAAACAGAACAGAAAATTGTAACCATTGTTACATTGTGATTGTAAATTGTAACCAGACAGAACCTTTACTTTGGGCGGGCATATTAAAAGACACATCACACAGCAGCCTACTAAAAATTGTATAATCTTGGAAGGAAAAATACAAGATAAAGAGGCAGAGACATACCAAGACTGTGGACAAGTAACATCAAAAGATAGGCAAGTAGTCTATGACAACCAGCACTATCATCACTATGCACTATGGCTATGTGACTGATAGTGACTTCTATTCTATCACTATCAAACTCAGACAAAGCAAGAGACAGAGCAGAATGAATGATGACGGCGCTGCATCACCATGGTAGCCAAGGATGGTACGCAATCACTCAATGAATGAAATATGAAGCTGTCTTTCTATCTCACCTTCTTTAAAATGTAGCACCATATCTATGATATCTACAGCATGTGATCATTATAAATGCGTTAACGTGATGTGTTGAAGTCACAGACAAGAGCAGAGAGATCTCCTCCACAAACCATGGACGCCATGACAGTCTCCAAGGAACTGTCGTCTGGACTCGGGGCCGCTTAAGCTGCGGACAACAACAAGAGTTACATAGAGTTACCGTCCATGGTCGATCAATGGTTCCAGTGGGGCGCTCGCTGTGAAATGAACTGAGCCTGAATGGATACTTAAGATTTTATAGAATTGGTATAGCACTGTGTTTTGTCATCACTGCACACCAGACTACTCCATAGGTGCTCCAATATTCCCCCTCGAAACATCGACAATCTCCGAGGAGAATCTTCGTTCTCTTGCACAAACTCCGTAGCACGATCTGGGATCGGTGTGGGTAAATCTTTTGCTGACTATTTTGCATAGGCAGCGGCAATTTTTTAGACGACTCTTTTTAATTGCAATGGTTCTTTAACGTGCGATTGTGCACACGGGTTCTCCTGTTGAATTTGTAAATTGAAATTGTTGAATCTTGAAGAATTATTAATTTACATAGACTTCCTATGTATTTAAATGCTTCTCTCTCTCTCTCTCTCTCTCTCTCTCTCTCTCTCTCTCTCTGCGACTCAAGACTCGATCAAAGTAGGATTCCAGACTCTCTTATGAAGTCAGCTGTCAGTTTAAGTGATTCGATTACCCCATATAGTTTCTCTTCCAGGGAGGAGTGTGTGGACCACATTGCTCTTCTCAGCTCTGTGTATTTAAATGTTTCTACTTGTTTTAGTTGTCTGCTTTCTATAATTATGATGATGTTCTGTTTCTCTTTTGCGACATTCATGAATTATGTTTTGTTGATGTTGATTTTCATGTTCTATTTTGTGCCAGTGTCGTTGAAGCTATTTAACTCTTTCAGTACGGAAGGTTTTTATTAATTTAACGGTAGAGATTTCAGAGACAACATTTTTCATGGTTTTAAATATGAATCTACATGTTTATATTTATCTAACACTTAATATATTATATATGAGTTTTTAGATAACAAAACAAGGAATTAGATTTCACCAATACAAGATGGTACAAGATATGTAAAAGAATATGGTTTGATGACAGTCTACACTAATCAAACCTGAGGAGTGACGCACTGTGCGGCTAAACGTGCGGAAAGAGTTCAATGTTCGTGTAGGTCTTCTATTTGTCCATGTATTAGTGTCTGCAAATAAAAGCTCGTTGATCTTCTCTGTCTCTGGTGGGTTGGCTAGCTTGTATATATGGTCCATGTATGTAATAAACAGTGGGGGGGGGGGGGGGGATAGTAGGCACCCCTGTCTTACACCTGATCTAACTTCGAAGTGGTCTATGTAGCCTGCTGCTGTTCCGGCGGCCTTTCATTGGATACTATAAATAGTAATATAACTCATCAGAGCGCGTCGAATTCCTTGTCTGGTCAGATCGACCACTAACTGTAATGTCAAAGTCAAGGTCTTTGATGCCTTGAGACCACCTTGTATTCAGTCAGCCCCTATCTCGTCTTCCCGGAGCAGTGTCTTCTATTAATCTTGTTTTCTTCAGATCACTGCGACTGTTGACGTGGCCGATATTGAGACAACAATGAGTACTGTGTCCGCCAATAACAAGTCTAGAGCAACAAGATACTGCTTGCTTGGTCACGCTTCTGGCACAGAATCAACCTCAGCTATAAAGTTAAAAAGTATAGAGTCCCGTCACGCCAAGTGGCGTATAAGGAATATGGCGTTAGTGACCATAATTTTTAGACCTTCAGTACATGATTTTTAGGGTCATGTGGTCGGTATTGCGCCTGTGCCGCTTTACTTTCCCAGAAAAAAATCAGGTACCCATTTAAGGCTGAGTGAACCCGAAAGCCGTCGATCAAGATCGAACCCAACTTCTTGTCCTTTGTAGTCCAGTTCACTAACCACTGAGCTAGAGCGGCTCCGAGATCTCATTTACGCATTAACGTTAAGTACAGAAGGTGCAGTAGATGGTATCTATATATTGTCCTTTCAAACCGATGACGTCACGTAGGGCAGCAATTATAGTCGCTCTTTGTCTGACGATCTTTGTTATCAAGTATCAGACCTTGCACAGGACCCGCATTGTATTTCACCACACGACTCTGCTCTAGGTGAGCTGTTCAACCTCAGTGAGGGAGTTGATGCCTGCTGTTATAACCTCTCGCATAAGTGTTTTTGTTTTTTTTTTGTTTTGCTGTAAGTCGACCTCTTTTGTTTTACACTCCGGTTCCCACTTGAGGGCATGCTTCGAGATTCTCTTGTCTCTTCTCATCACATGGCCAAGACATGATCACTGACTTCTCCTTATTATAGATAATATTTCTAGATGCTCTTATTTCTACTCTAGACTTGAACTCATTTCGTGGTAGACAAAGTAGTTTCATGGATCCAGTTTATTTATGGAAAGTATACAAGACAATAATTTCACTCAATTAACTTCAATGAACTGCGTTTAATTAAATTAACTGCGCTATTGTATTACTGTTGTGAAAACCTGAGAGAGGGAACCACGAACTGGAAGTTACCGTAACAGTATCAAACATTTTCACTTAATCACGTGATGGTAATGTTATCTTTCAATATTTTCGTGCTCCATTTCATTCAGCGCTCCAGGTTTATAGCCAGCCTACCGCGCCCCTTGGGACGGCCTTGTCAAACATCATAATGGTCTTGAAATGACAGTAATGTAGGGTATCATCATCTAACACTGTGCCTGCTGGGGTAGGTGATCATGTCACTTTTAAAAAAAGCATTGAGGACATGCCGAAGACGGATGTATTATACCAAATATTACAGTTTTACTGCAAACAACGACACAGCGCATTTACGTCCACTTAACGTCCTTTTAAGGAGGAATGACAAAATGCAATAACCATTCCTCTAGGTATCGGTGAACGCAGAGAAGAGATTGATCTTGTCATACTTCTCATAATCATCGGCCTGCTCCGCGACACATGTTTGCTGCAGGACATAGAGCATTCAACATTGACAATCTTAAAAAAGCGCCAAAGATAGACACAAATGACGCACATTTCTAAAGAGTAGCATGAGAATCGGAAATGCAAAGAGACATCAAATATGGCAACAGAAGAAAAGACGTTAGAACGAAGCCTAAGGAAATCGTTAAGATCGGGTTGTTGGTCCCACTATATCTTTCCTATCTGTGGGCTGTCATTCTAGAATGGAACTAATGAGCCATAATCAACACTGTATCCGCTCTTGAGTGATTAACTGTGACACATCGATTAGTCCCCGCGTGATGTGTGTGTGTTATTGAATTATTTGCGGATCAGCATCATTGCACTCCGAACATGTCCATAGGTGCTCATACCCCCTCCTCCGCAAGTCCCGCAGCGTCCAGCGACTGACGACTCCAGTTCTGTATTGGTTGATGAGTCTTCCTATACGCCGACTAAGTTTCTCATTGCTGCCCATCTTAACTCCCATCCATTTCAACAGGAGTGACGTGGACTCATGTCCTGTGTCGAAGTCCTGTGTGTGTGCTGTGTGTGAATGTGTATAGAAACAATTTAGTCGCATCTGTTAAAATATGTATGCATTTTAGGGCGGACTCTTTCTCTCTCTCTCTATATATATATCTATCTATCTATTGACCTTTCGAGCCGTAACCGGCCCATAGGGCGTAGACCAAGATACACCTTCTCATATATAAATTTTTTGTTCTAACAGTTTTCTTTTAAAGATATTTTATCAAATCTCGCCATCTGTCTCTGTTCTGTGCAAGCAGTTCTATCTCATTGAGGGAGCCGGTTCCTGCTGCTCTTGCCTCTCTCATCAATGTTCTTCTCAGTGTCTCCCTGGGTCTTCCTCTTTTTCTTTTACCTGTTGTTTCCCATATGAGGGCTTGCTTTGCTATTCGATTATTATCTCTTCTCACCACATGTCCAACGTATGACCATCGTCTTTTCTTTATTACTGAAGATATTAGTGGTTGATTGGCGATTTCTCTAATTTCCTCGTTTGTTTTGAATTTGTTCCATTCTATACCAAGTATTTTCCTTAGACATTTATTTTCGAATGCGTTCAACTTTGTTTCTATATCTCTTGTTGTTTTCCAGCTTTCACGCGCATACGTAAGGGTTGATAGTACATTTGATTTGAATAGCCTAAGTTTTGTGTTTGTGCTGATGAGTTTTGATTTCCACAACTTTTCAAGGCTTCTGAAAGACATTGCTGCTTTAGCCATTCTAATTCTAATTTCTTTGCTCGTATCCCCTTCTCGATCAATGTGACTTCCAAGATAGATAAAGTGATCGATCTCTTCTACTGGTTTATTTTCCATGTATATTTTGTCACTTGTTGGAATTAAACTTTTCATGACTTTAGTCTTTTCATGATTGACCTCAAGCCCAATTTTGCTGGCTATTGATGATAGTTCATTTGTGTTTTCCTGCATCGTTTTTATCTGACTGCTGATGAGAACTATGTCATCAGCAAAGTCGAGGTCCTCCAAATGGTCTCCTTGTATCCATTCGATGCCTTTATTACCAGTGCAGCATTTCTTCATTATGAAGTCCATAACAATTCCAAATAACAAAGGCGATAAAATACATCCCTGTTTAACCCCAGTTTCTATTGGGAAACATTCGCTCAGTCCTTCCTCCGTTCGAACTGCACATGTGTAACCATCATACATGTCTTTGATAATATTTATGATTTTTGATGGTAAACCATATTGCTTCAGAATTTTCCACAAAGAATCTCTATGAATACTATCAAATGATTTTTTGAAGTCGATGAAGTTAAGTACAAAAGGTTTTTGCTTTTCAATGTGTTCCTCCAATATAAGTCGGAGAGTAAAAATGTGGTCAAGACAGCTTCTCCCTTTTCTAAACCCAGCCTGTTCTTCACGCATTACTGTATCTATTGAATCCTTTATTCTATTTAGGATGATTTTACAGAATAACTTTGAGGCAACTGACAAAAGTGTCACGCCTCTCCAGTTGTTACAATCTCTAAGATTGCCCTTTTTGAGATCTTAACAATGATTCCTTTTTTCCATTTATGAGGCGTCTTCTCTGTTTTCCAAATGATGTTGAACATTTTTTGGAGATGTGTTAGATTACGGCTATCAATTGCCTTGAGGATCTCAGCTGTTATCTTATCCTCTCCAGCAGCCTTGTTATTTGTCATTAGCTTTAATGTGGTTTCTATTTCACTCAAGGTGAAGTCATCTAAATTTACATCTAATTCTGCTGCTGGTGTTTCAGCTTCAAAATCTATTAAACTGTGGGGTAGTGGGCGGTTAAGAATTTCTTTGAAGTGTTCCGCCCAACGGGCTTTTATGTCTGCGCTTGTTGTTAGCATTAATCCAGATTTGTCTAGAATTGGTGTTCCACTGGATGTATAGCTGTTTGTCAGCATCTTTTGTACAGTATAAAGAGCTCTGCTGTCTACTGTAATTGCAGCTGTCTCTGCTTTCTCTGCCAAGATGTCTATATAAGCTCTTGTATGTCTTCTTGCTGAACTTTTCACTTTGTTGTCTAATTCTTTGTATGTTGCTTTTGCCAGAACCTTTCCAAGATCTGTCTTTACATTAGTCATGGCTCTCTTCGCTTCTCTTCTTTATATATATATATATATATATATACTGCTCATATTATATATTACTTATGCTCGACAATGCGCATATATGCAATATCATTATCTTTTCACTAATTACAAACATACATACACACCACACATATACACACATATACACCCATACACACATGCGTACACACATACACACACACAGACATGACTTTGGGGGTAATATCATCGGTATTACGCCCGTGCCGCTTTACTTTCGCATAAAAAATCCGGTACCTATTTAAGGCTGGGTGAACCCGGTAGCCGTCGATCAGGATCGAACCCGACCCCTTGTCCTTTGTAGTCCAGTTCACTAACCACTGAGCTATCGCGGTCCCCTGCATTCATGAATGGTACATTAGTACGTGATAAGAAGTAACAAAGTAAGTAACTAGACTTGACTGTATTCCTTACTGCTGAGGACTGCTTGCTATTTGTAGCCAATATGCTTTCGAGCAAAAGTGCATGGCCTGCTCACTTGTTTAGCTTATTTGAAGGAATGTGTTGTCCTTGGTTGGTTGCGTTAACACAGTCAGTTAGCTCCCCCTACCTTAATGGGTCTGCTGTTTTAGTCTGGTGGTTGCGGTGAGGTCCTCATAATGAGTTTCGTGTTACGAAATTGTTTGGAAAAAAGATCCTGTAACATGATGAACAATATCATAGAAATCTGCCAGAGAAGGAAACAATTACGTCAACAAGTGTGTCAGAGTTCGTGCATGTGTCTGGCTCATTGCCATCTACATAATTATACTACTATAAATAGTAGTATAATAGTAGCATAAAATGTAGTATAATAATAGTATAATTGTAGCATAAAATGTTTTATAAATAGTAGTATAATAGTAGCATAAAATGTAGTATAATAATAATATAATAGTAGCATAAAATGTAGTATAATAATATAATAGTAGCATAACATGTTTTATAATAATAATATAATAGTAGCATAACATGTTTTATAATAATAATATAATAGTAGCATAAAATGTAGTATAAATAGTAGTATAATAGTAGCATAAAATGTAGTATAATAATAGTATAATAGTAGCATAAAATGTTTTATAAATAGTAGTATAATAGTAGCATAAAATGTAGTATAATAATAATATAATAGTAGCATAAAATGTAGTATAATAATAGTAGTATAATAGTAGTATAAATAAGGTTATTATAATAGTATAATAGTAGCATAAAATGTAGTATAAATAGTAGTATAATAGTAGCAAAAAATGTAGTATAATAATAATATATTAGTAGCATAAAATGTAGTATAATAATAATAGTATAATAGTAGCATAAATGTAGTATAATAATAATATAATAGTAGCATAAAATGTAGTATAATAATAATATAATAGTAGCATAAAGTGTAGTATAATACTAGTATAATAATAATATAATAGTAGCATAAAATGTAGTATAATAATAGTAGTATAATAGTAGCATAAATAAGGTTATTATAATACGTAGTATAATAGTAGCATAAAATGTAGTATAAATAGTAGTATAATAGTAGCATAAAATGTAGTATAATAATAATATAATAGTAGCATAAAATGTAGTATAATAATAGTATAATAGCGGCATCAATGTAGTATAAATAGTAGTATAATAGTAGCATAAAATGTAGTATAATAGTAGCATAATAGTAGCAAACTACTAACAATATCAGATGTTTCTCCTGGCAATGACTTCAATTCTAATATATAACTTTCAGTCCCTTATTGTGAACAAAGTATCTGACAAGCAAAGGAACAATCTAATTCTCTTGTGGTTGGAGGCATCTGTCAGTATGGAAATATATGTTGAGTTTTCTAGGTCACATCCCAACTCGTTTTGAATATGGGGTGAAAATTATACGTTGAAGGCCCGAATGGCTGCTAGGCCTGCTACCTGTAGAGTAACTTCTGTAATTCATGCGGCCTGCCACTGGAGAAACAACAACTCTAATGTACTAGCAGCGCCGACTATCAAGAAACAACAACTCTAATGTACTAGCAGCGCCGACTATCAAGAAACAACAACTCTAATGTACTAGCAGCGCGGACTATCAAGAAACAACAACTCTAATGTACTAGCAGCGCCGACTATCAAGAAACAACAACTCTAATGTACTAGCAGCGCCGACTATCAAGAAACAACAACTCTAATGTACTAGTAGCGCGGACTATCAAGAAACAACAACTCTAATGTACTAGCAGCGCCGACTATCAAGAAACAACAACTCTAATGTACTAGCAGCACCGACTATCAAGAAACAACAACTCTAATGTACTAGTAGCGCGGACTATCAAGAAACAACAACTCTAATGTACTAGCAGCGCCGACTATCAAGAAACAACAACTCTAATGTACTAGCAGCGCGGACTATCAAGAAACAACAACTCTAATGTACTAGCAGCGTGGACTATCAAGAAACAACAACTCTAATGTACCATTAGCGCCGACTATCAAGAAACAACAACTCTAATGTACCATTAGCGCCGACTATCAAGAAACAACAACTCTAATGTACCATTAGCGCCGACTATCAAGAAACAACAACTCTAATGTACTAGCAGCGCGGACTATCAAGAAACAACAACTCTAATGTACCATTAGCGCCGACTATCAAGAAACAACAACTCTAATGTACTAGCAGCGCGGACTATCAAGAAACAACAACTCTAATGTACCATTAGCGCCGACTATCAAGAAACAACAACTCTAATGTACTAGTAGCGCGGACTATCAAGAAACAACAACTCTAATGTACTAGCAGCGCCGACTATCAAGAAACAACAACTCTAATGTACCATTAGCGCCGACTATCAAGAAACAACAACTCTAATGTACTAGCAGCGCCGACTATCAAGAAACAACAACTCTAATGTACTAGCAGCGCGGACTATCAAGAAACAACAACTCTAATGTACTAGCAGCGCCGACTATCAAGAAACAACAACTCTAATGTACTAGCAGCGCCGACTATCAAGAAACAACAACTCTAATGTACTAGCAGCGCCGACTATCAAGAAACAACAACTCTAATGTACTAGCAGGGCGGACTATCAAGAAACAACAACTCTAATGTACTAGTAGCGCGGGCTATCAAGAAACAACAACTCTAATGTACTAGCAGGGCGGACTATCAAGAAACAACAACTCTAATGTACTAGCAGCGCGGACTATCAAGAAACAACAACTCTAATGTACTAGCAGGGCGGACTATCAAGAAACAACAACTCTAATGTACTAGCAGCGCCGACTATCAAGAAACAACAACTCTAATGTACTAGCAGGGCGGACTATCAAGAAACAACAACTCTAATGTACTAGCAGGGCGGACTATCAAGAAACAACAACTCTAATGTACTAGCAGGGCGGACTATCAAGAAACAACAACTCTAATGTACTAGCAGCTCGGACTATCAAGAAACAACAACTCTAATGTACTAGCAGGGCGGACTATCAAGAAACAACAACTCTAATGTACTAGCAGCTCGGACTATCAAGAAACAACAACTCTAATGTACTAGCAGGGCGGACTATCAAGAAACAACAACTCTAATGTACTAGCAGCGCCGACTATCAAGAAACAACAACTCTAATGTACTAGCAGCGCGGACTATCAAGAAACAACAACTCTAATGTACTAGCAGCGCCGACTATCAAGAAACAACAACTCTAATGTACTAGTAGCGCGGACTATCAAGAAACAACAACTCTAATGTACTAGCAGCGCCGACTATCAAGAAACAACAACTCTAATGTACTAGTAGCGCGGACTATCAAGAAACAACAACTCTAATGTACTAGCAGCGCCGACTATCAAGAAACAACAACTCTAATGTACTAGCAGCGCCGACTATCAAGAAACAACAACTCTAATGTACTAGTAGCGCGGACTATCAAGAAACAACAACTCTAATGTACTAGCAGCGCCGACTATCAAGAAACAACAACTCTAATGTACTAGCAGCGCCGACTATCAAGAAACAACAACTCTAATGTACTAGCAGCGCCGACTATCAAGAAACAACAACTCTAATGTACTAGCAGCGCCGACTATCAAGAAACAACAACTCTAATGTACTAGTAGCGCGGACTATCAAGAAACAACAACTCTAATGTACTAGTAGCGCGGACTATCAAGAAACAACAACTCTAATGTACTAGCAGCGCCGACTATCAAGAAACAACAACTGTAATGTACTAGCAGCGCCGACTATCAAGAAAGCAACACAATCCTAGTGACGTCATTTGTGACGCACTAAAATAACCTGGACCCGCCTTATTTCTGTTTTATGTCGGGAAAACCTGCAGTTCCCGGAATCGTTGAACTCCAACAATCTGGGACACAGTTGGGTCTGTTACTGGGCACGTACGGAGGTCGTCGGCGTTCACGGTTCATGTTGGAGGTACAACTGTGAAGGAAGATGTGATGCTTTCATGGCACATGTTGGAGGCAGAACTATGCTCCAATTTAGAACTGAAAGCTACAAGAAGACTATCATTTCCCGCAATTTCACAACAATTTTCACTGCACATCGCAGTGATGAACAGAGTGCCGTCTCCGCATCGAAGGTTGGCTGTTCTGTTTTCGTACCTGCACAAGCAAATTTTAGTTTTAAAGTAACCTGAAGTAATGTTGATGTGCAGTCCATAGATATAAATGTGTGATTGTGTATAACTGTATGATAGGCAAATGTACCTTCTGTAACAGCTAATTGTTCTTCTTGTCACTAATCTGTTCCGCTCGAAAAAATGTTGTTAACGACGAGTTTGATACAACTGTAGCGACGGCTTTCTTGCACTATTTATGTGACTCTTAATATCACCACGTCCACTATGGTTAATCAAAAACCCAGAGGCACATATGCTGCATCCTACAGTGAAGTCTGATGTAGACTTTGTGAGAAAAGGGTATTCCTTTTGTAAATCTTGATTGCAACTGCATTTACGTTTTGATGCCATTTGTTGCAACAATTATAAACTTTACAAACTAAGTATAGTTTAAATAATAATTGTCTATGACTATACCATATGCATAGCATTAGTGGTTAAACATTAAAATGTCACATAATTGAATAGAGAGGGGTAGACTTCGGATCTCACTACACAGTGAGGGCTAGCTATATTTATAGACATCTGATACTGGTAGCTTAATGTTGATACACACAGTGCTTCAATGATACTGGTAGCTTAATGTTGGTACACACAGTGCTTCAATGATACTGGTAGCTTAATGTTGGTACACACAATGCTTCAATGATACTGGTAGCTTAATGTTGGTACACACAGTGCTTCATTGATACTGGTAGCTTAATGTTGGTACACACAGTGCTTCAATGATACTCGTAGCTTAATGTTGATACACACAGTGCTTCAATGATACTCGTAGCTTAATGTTGGTACACACAGTGCTTCAATGATACTGGTAGCTTAATATTGGTACACACAGTGCTTCAATGATACTGGTAGCTTAATGTTGGTACACACATTGCTTCAATGATACTGGTAGCTTAATGTTGGTACACACAGTGCTTCAATGATACTGGTAGCTTAATGTTGGTACACACATTGCTTCAATGATACTGGTAGCTTAATATTGGTACACACAGTGCTTCAATGATACTGGTAGCTTAATGTTGATACACACAGTGCTTCAATGATACTGGTAGCTTAATGTTGATACACACAGTGCTTCAATGATACTGGTAGCTTAATGTTGATACACACAGTGCTTCAATGATACTGGTAGCTTAATGTTGATACACACAGTGCTTCAATGATACTGGTAGCTTAATGTTGGTACACACAGTGATTCAATGATACTGGTAGCTTAATGTTGGTACACACAGTGCTTCAATGATACTGGTAGCTTAATGTTGGTACACACAGTGCTTCAATGATACTGGTAGCTTAATGTTGGTACACACAGTGCTTCAATGATACTGGTAGCTTAATGTTGGTACACACAGTGCTTCAATGATACTGGTAGCTTAATGTTGGTACACACAGTGCTTCAATGATACTGGTAGCTTAATGTTGGTACACACAGTGCTTCAATGATACTGGTAGCTTAATGTTGGTACACACAGTACTTCAATGATACTGGTAGCTTATGGTACATAAATGGCGATCGATCAATTCCCCCTTTCTTACATAATCATATGTTAATGTTTCATGACTGGTTCTGTTCGATTATTTCAGCAGTTTCCCTATTTAGCTATCGCCACTGAAGATACTGTGGGAGCCGCGATAGCTCAGTGGTTAGTTAACTGGACTACAAGGGGTAGGGTTCGATCCCAACCGACGGCTTCCGGGATTACCCAGCCTTAAAGAGTACTGGATTTTTTCTGGCAAATTAAAGCGGCGCGAGCGTAATACCGACCATATTACCCCTAAAATAATCAGCTGAAAGGTCTGTACAATCTTTTGTCACCATCACCATATTCCCTATACGCCACTTGGCGTGATTGGGCTCTTTACTATTTTTTTTACTGAAGATACTGTGCAGATACCGAAGCTCTTTTGGATCATGTCTTTCTATTTGTATTGACATAACTTCGTGCGGATTTCCATTTATTTCCATTATTTTCTGTTCTTTCTTTTTCCCTTATCTTTGTGTTATTGAGTTATTTGCGGGTCATCATCATTGCACTCCGAACATGCCCATAGGTGTTTAGATCCCCTCCTCAGCAATTCCCGCAGTGTCCAGCGACTGACGACTCCAGTTCTATGTTGGTTGATAAGTCTTCTTACCCGGCCACTACGTTTCTCATTTCTGGCTGTGCCCATCTTAACTCCCATTTCCATCATCCGAAGAAGTGACGTGGATCTGTGTTTGTCGGAGTCCTGTGCTCTTACCACATCTCGGAGGGCATTGATTATGACCGCCCGATCCATTGGTTGCCCGTCCTCAACGACAGCGCACCTAGCCAACCTGTCCGCTCTTTTATTTCCCCATATTACCGCATGTCCAGGGACATAGAGATAGGTGACCTTACGTATTTTGGATTTCTGGAACGACTCTACCCATTGCATGATCACAGAGCCCGCCACCAATTTTTTTAATTATGCTCATCGAATCACTCAGTATACATGTGTGGGCGTAGTCTTGTTACTCTAACCATTTGAATGCCTTGGTTACTGCCATCACCTCCATTGTCATACTACTAGTGGTCATGACGTATGCACCACTGTCTTCTTTGACTACTCTGCCTGCCGAGCGTGCTGTAAATGCCCATGCACTTTTTGGTGTCGTCTTACAGATCCGTCTGTATAGATGACTGCATCTTTATCATCGGTGTTATCGTAGATGAGACCGTTGACCTCAGCATTAACCACAACCGGCTTCTGTTCCCTACTTTTCCTGTCGAGAGTGACAATACACGAGAAAGCCCCCTTGAATGACGTAGGCACCAGTATCCACTCCTCACCAACGCTGATATTAGTAAGCCCACAGACCTGTTTGATGACATCTTCTGCTCGGCCCATCCATGATTTGCCTTTTTTTAGCCTGGCACCTTTCCCTGTTTTGAGCACGTGGTACAATGGATGCTCTTTATCTGAACTAATCTTAAGGTATGGTCGTGCTCTCCAGATCTTGATTCTGTCATCCATGGTTGGAAATTCAAGAAGATACCTCATTGCTACACAGGGAGTGTCCCTTGTACATCCCAGGATAATGCGCATGGCTTCATTTTGTATTTTCTCCAGCCTATCAATTTGAGTCATACTGACAGTAAGAATTGCCAGGGCATACTCGATTGGTGCGAGGACTAATCCCTGGAACAGAAGAGTAAGTAGCATCTGCTCGATGTTGGCAGCTGCTATGACCTTCACGGCGGCTGATCCTTTGAGGGATTTTGTTATTACATGGTCGACATAGTCCCGAAAACACAGGCTGCGATCAAACTTAACTCCAAGGTATGTCATCAACTTGTCCCTGGTCACCTCATCAGCTCACATTCGTACTACCGGTGTGGTCGTATTAACGATATGATTGTTAAGGGAGAACCATGAAATTGATGTTTTATTAGGATTAACCAAGGCACCTGAAACCCGACACCAGGAAGAAATGCGATCGAGTTCATCTTGCATTGTGGAGGCGATTCCCCGTCTGTCTCTTCCCTGTCCATATACCAGAATATCATCAGCAAAAGTCATAGTTCTTCCCCTCCCATCCATCTGTTGTTCCGTGATCGTTATTGTGTACACGTTAAATAGAACTGGTGACAATGGTGAGCCTTGTGACAGCCCTGGACAAATGGATGTTGGCTCGGAAGACCAACTTCCACATCTGAGTATCACCTTCCTCTGAAACAGTGCCGCTGCGATCCATCTAATGAGGAAGGGGTGCACCGCCAGTTTGAGGAGCATATGCATGAGATATTCAAATGGTACCCTGTTGTATGCATCCTCCAGATCTATAGCAGCAGCACATGTCTCCTCTCGTCTGTGGATGCCTTCGAAGACGTCATAGGCCAAGACTGTCGCATTGAGCCATGTCTCTTTGTTATATCTATAACCTCCGAGTGTGGGTGAGAATGCGCGTTTCTGTTCAAGATGACAGGTGAGGACACGGGCAACTATTTTCTCCAGCAGCGTGGCCGCAGTGTTCTGCATTGTGATGATTGATGATTCTGTAGGCACTGATCTGAGAATGGTCCGTGTTTGGCTTCGGTAGCGATAGTAAGTAGCTGTGCAGCCACTCCTCCTTAATCTGGCCACTCTGAATGCTGGCATTAAACTCTTGGCCAGTTTGGTCAAGTCGTCGTCGGCTCAATCGCCTATGTCATTGTACCGAACACCATCTGGACCAGGAGCAGTGGTGTGTGACCTTTTAAGTGTTGTGCGAATGGTATCGGTTGTGATTGTGAGATCTTCTTCCAGCCCTACATCCCTACACAATTTTTGACAGCGATACCCGTATCCTCATTCGTATAGCCTCATTTCTTTGGTCCGTCTGCTCAATGTAGCGGAAAAGCCGGGCCTTCCCTTTGCTCTCATCAGATTTGTGCCATATCCGGCCTGTGCTCTGAAAGTCTGGTATGCCTCTCTGTCGTGTTGTATCATTCATTCTCTGATGAAGGCGCGAGAATGTGGCTAGCGATTTTTCTGAGCACACTTTTTACAGAAGTCATCCCATTTGGCATCCTTAGCCTGCTTAGCGCATAGTTTAAAGTGTATCATTTTTTGGTCGACCTCTACTTTCAGACGCTTCAAGAGCTCAGGTTGTGTTCTTCCATTCTTTCTGGCTTTCTGCCATGTCTTGGCCGTTTGTCTCTTGCTCCGCCAAGCTTCATCGACATCTACGTTCCACCAGGGTGGCTGCGTCCATCTCTCCTGCCTCTATATGAGGGGTGCTCTGTTTCCTATGTCTGATTTTGCTAATGATGTCCTGGTCTGTTTTCTCGTAGTGAATGTGTGGAGCTTTCTTATCTGGCTTCTATTTCTGCTTTTCTCAATTAGGAGGACACATGGATAGTGATCACTTCCGTGGAACCCCAGTGCTCTCCACCTGCAAACCGGTGCGAAGGTGGAAGACACCAGTGCCAGGTCTATGACACTATCAGAGTCCCCTGTTCGAGTTGCCATTCTTGTTGCCCTTCCATCATTCAAGCACACTAAATCGGCCGACACGAGTGCGTTCTCTAGGTCTTCTCCCTGCTTGTTGGTTATGACGTTACCCCACTGGTTTCCTCTAGCATTAAAGTCTCCGCAGAAAATGACGTTCTCTCCATTGAACCCGATGAGATTCTGCCATTGTTGTGTGTTCACCTTCCCATTACAGGCATACACATTTATAATCACGAAATGAACTGGGGTCTGCACCCTAACCACATATACCTGCAATTCTGCACTTTCCCACGCAGACATATCAACCTCAGCTGCCACCATATTTTGTGCACAAGGAAGGCCTGCCCAAGGTGTCGTCTATTGTAGAAACAATGAAACCCAGGAGTACTAACTGTCCTGTCACCAAGAAGAGTTTCTTGCAAAACCATTATATCGGCGCCGCACAGTAGCTTATCAAGAATGGGCCGTCGTTGATGTATGGACCCACAATTCAATATGTAACGCGCACATACTTTAGGCCTAGCCTCTCACACTTCGACATTTTAACGCCACCACGCTTACCTTGTCGTGTTTTCCTTCTTCGATGTTGTCGTTTGGGATGCATCTGAATACTTACCGTCGCCAAAGTCTCATAGATGATTTTGTCGCTGAACGTCGATGCTGTGGATGGTCTAGACTCACGTGCACTTACTCAGTCGCACTGTCCAGAACCCGTTTCCACGTTATAAACTGGCCAACTCCAGTAAATAGCTCTGCAGCACGCGGATACACTGTCAGCCTTTTTCAAATTAAATGAATTACGCGTCCTTGACGACAGACCGGCGAAAACAAACCGCCATTTTTTGACGCGTTCAATAGCGCAATCAACAACAAGGATGAGTATAAAGTGATTAAATAAGGAAATTGTAATAAAATGCAACGAATCAAAGGAAGTAATGTGATTTAGATCTTTGTGCTATTACTCTTGACAAATGACGTTACGATCGTTTATATTCTATTGGAGCTTCCTCTCTGCTCCATGTAGATTAGGCTCAGGTTATCAGGCAACTTTCAGATCGTAGAAATAACACGTTTCGCGGTTTGCACTTTCAGTAAGTTTGGCAATTTTTATTATAAAAAGGATACCACGAAAGAGCACATCGTAGTTGTTCCCGTGTTTTTATAGCGAATCAGTTTGGTGGCGGCACTTTCACTCTTGTTGTTTATTAGCTGCCCATTGACGTTACATCCACAAGGATCTCCACAATTTATGTTAGCTCGATGGAAACTATGGTAAATGAAATCAACATTTTCAACAACAAATTACAACAAATAAGCACCGTCTCTCTGCTCGTTTTGTGTGGATTCAATGAGGAAGACAACTCAAAATGTTTGAGCACCATGATGTTTTTGTTTTCATTAAATTATTTCCCTTGACTTAAAAAAAAAACAATTTGAAGGAAATTTATTAATGGTTTATTATTATTATTATTGTTGATGCGACGCGGCTCATTGCGCATTGGGGTCAATGCATAGAAATGCAAAGCTGCTGTAGAGTTTCCAACAAAGATGAAAGGAAAAAAATGGTATAATATCAGCTCTTTGTGGGTGATGGACAACTAAAATCAAATGACGTTGCGGGGCTAACGAATAATGAAATATACAATAATAATAAACCAGGGTGAAAATAAATGTGCCGTGCTTGATGTGGCCAGATTTTCGTTCTCTGACTTATGACAGCCTAAACAAACTTAGCAGACATGAGCAGAAAAATATATTCACACTTAGGAGAGGTCATTGTGGTCTCAGAGCACAAATACACAAGATAGGGTTCAGTGACGTTGCAACAAGTGACCGCGGAACATCCAAACAAACCTCGAAGGGCATCCTACAGGACCACAGCAGTCTCAAGGACCACAAATATGATCCACAGAGACAACCCAACACGACAAGTTATGGGGAACCGGTGATGACCTTAAAAGCACTGTCTTATTCGTGACCCAAGCTGGTCTAAATGCATAGCTATAGCCAAATCCAAACTAAGAACTAAGATTCAAATTTACCAAAGTTGCGTGCTCAGTACACTTCTGTACGGATCAGAAACTTGGACTATCTCTGCAGGACAGGAGAAAAAGTTAAATAGCTTTCATGTGCGTTGTCGTCGCAAGGAAACGAACATAGGAGTCGGAGTCTAAGATGGCTGAGTCATGTAAGAAGAAAAGCAAACAAGCGTATTCCCAAAGATTGTGTATGGCGAACTTGGGGACGGAAATAGAGCAAGGAGCAGGCCAGTGATGATATATAAGGATGGTTGCAGGGTTTCCTTGAGGGAATTCTCTATCACAGACCAGTGATGATATATAAGGATGGTTGCAGGGTTTCCTGAGGGAATTCTCTATCACAGACCAGTGATGATATATAAGGATAGTTGCAGGGCTTCCTTGAGGGAATTCTCTATCAGGGACAAAAAATGAGAGGTTCTGGCTGCAGGTCTTAGCACATGGAGCAGAAAAAGAAAAAAAAAAGAAAACGGCACAGCAACATTCGAGGTAGCGTTGATTTCAAATTGAGAAGACAAAAGGTGCAGGAGAAAGGAGACGAGGCCAGCTACTACAAATACGTCTCGCTCATTGTGTGGTCGAATCTGTCTATCCAGTACTGAAAGATGCAGCCATGAGAGAAGCTGTTCAGCAAAACAGCATCCAGCATATGACACTAATATTTGACCAAACATGTGACTTATCATGATTGCTTGCTGCCAACTGGGTGTTTCTTCGCTGAAGACTTTTTCTGACCTGGTCACATCAAGCACGACAAAGAAGTTTCTTTTCCTCCTAGTTCAATATTATTTTTCTTCCAGATATTTCATTATTAGTTAGCTATGTTTTGTTAATTGTATCTTCTTACATATCTGTGTGTGTGTGTGTGTGTGAGCGTGCGTGCGTGCGTGCGTGCGCCCTTACTGTTCCTGCTGAAGGCCTTTGATTTTAGTTGTCGATTATCTATATTAAGCTGTAACCATACCACTTTCGTTCTTTTTTTCCCTTTTACCACCTCATTATACATTTCTTCCCATATAGCTTCCCTTACCTATTATATTATGTTTCCACGGAAGGCGTGAAACTGGTTCCTGATACGTCAGCGAAGTCACGTGAATATTGGACCTATGCGAATGGCCCCAAATGTGACTTTTATGCTTCTATGAAACCATTACAATAGAAAAAAGGTAATCAGTCATTTTAATTGAAATAATAATGGGAATAATAAAAAAGCTACACAAAAGAACTGAGAAAAGCAGACACTGGATGTTATTGATTGCATTATCAGGAGGAACAAATATTAAGGTCTATAAAAACGCAAAGAGAAAAACTTGAGATGAAGAACCAAATAAAGAAGTAATATCATAATGATACCATTACTTCTCGTTCCTAAGGAGTGGACTGAATAAAAATGAATATGAATGTGCGTGTGCTTGGTTCGAGCAGAGAAAGCAAGAAACGCGTCACAGATCTCTACAAATGTGAACATCTGAGAGACTAATCGAGTTTCTTGACAAAGAATAACTACAGGTTAGTTAAGGTGTATGCACCGTGCATCGGCAGTTACAGCAAGAGCGATAAGCAGAGCAGTTAATGCGTCCACAATTACCTGTCTGCCTGTATAATCATTTTACCTGTCTCGCTTCCTACGATTGATGAGCTGTTGAGGTCTCATTATAGAGGTAACTATTACCTTTCAGATTTACCTGTCTCCCAGTGATCTAGCCTCACAGAGATCTATCCATTCTCTGCTTTTGCATATTACTCCTATTAGTGTTTATGACACTAGTTTTGTCAGGCTCGACGAGTGTGTTATCTATCCTGTTGTTGTACCTCAGATTTTGTCAGACTCGACGAGTGTGTTATCTATCCTGTTGTTGTACCTCAGATTTTGTCAGGCTCGACGAGTGTGTTATCTATCCTGTTGTTGTACCTCAGATTTTGTGTTCTATCCTGACGAGTGTGTTATCTATCCTGTTGTTGTACCTCAGATGTGTTATCAGACTCGACGAGTGTGTTATCTATCCTGTTGTTGTACCTCAGATTTTGTCAGACGACGAGTTGTGTTATCTATCCTGTTGTTGTACCTCAGATGTTGTCAGACTCGACGAGTGTGTTATCTATCCTGTTGTTGTACCTCAGATGTTGTCAGACTCGACGAGTGTGTTATCTATCCTGTTGTTGTACCTCAGTTTTTGTCAGGCTCGACGAGTGTGTTATCTATCCTGTTGTTGTACCTCAGTTTTTGTCAGGCTCGACGAGTGTGTTATCTATCCTGTTGTTGTACCTCAGATTTTGTCAGGCTCGACGAGTGTGTTATCTATCCTGTTGTTGTACCTCAGATTTTGTCAGGCTCGACGAGTGTGTTATCTATCCTGTTGTTGTACCTCAGATTTTGTCAGGCTCGACGAGTGTGTTATCTATCCTGTTGTTGTACCTCAGATTTTGTCAGACTCAACGAGTGTGTTATCTATCCTGTTGTTGTACCTCAGATTTTGTCACACTCAACGAGTGTGTTATCTATCCTGTTGTTGTACCTCAGATTTTGTCACACTCAACGAGTGTGTTATCTATCCTACTGTTGTACCTCAGATTTAGTCAGACTTGATGAGTTTGTTATCTATCCTGTTGTTGTATCTCAGTTTTTGTCAGACTCGATGAATGTGTCATCTGTCCTATTGTTATCCTATTGATATTTTTGGTGGGTTTCAAATCTATCTTTCATCTGTGAACACTTTCCCTTGACGAATCAAGCTAGCCTGTTTCTAGCGTAGTCGTGGAAAGAGATGAACAACGGTATTGGACAGTTATGGTTCACCAGTCCTACCGACATCAATCAGCTTTAACCCGATAACTGTTTTAGCTTCTTGTTTCAGTGCCACAATGGACAAATGCATTCGCCCAGTTTGGCTTTGTGACGTCCTTTTGTTGAGTTGAAAATGAGACCGTTACCGTTTGTGATTTGTTTACATAGGCCTGGTTGGTGGGGTCACTGTGGAAAATTGGTGGAGGGAGGGGGGGGGGGGAGTTGTCAAATGTGGATATAACACAAGGCTCGGTTCGTTTTGTTCCCTGACGATTGGTTAACAATGGAGCCTAGAGTTAGCAGCAGTGACTTGTTCAAACTGAGTCCACAAATATGATTGTAGTGTTGGGATTCATTATACAGCAGCTACCAAATTATTGGCATGAGAATGGCTATCACATCATCATCATCATCAAGTACCGGGCCTACTGGCGTAGGTGATCATGTCTCTCCACAACTTTCGATCTCGGCAGCTATTTATCATTTCTGTTGCTGACCTTCTGCCAAGCCATTCTCTTAAGCTGTCTGTTATTTTTTCTCTTTGCTTCCCTCTATTTCTTTGTCCCTCAATTTTTCCAGTTGTTACAATATATTCCAGTTATTCTCTTCTCATTACATGGCCAAAAAATGATGATTGTTTCTTCCTAATATTGGAAATTAGTTCTCTTTCTGCTTTGACCTCTCTCACAACATCTTCATCGCTCTTCTTAGTTGTCCATGGTACTCTCAACATTCTTCTGTAAAACCACATTTCTACAGACTCCAGTGATTTTCTTTTGTCTGCTGTCCTATTCTCCATGATTCGCATCCATATGTTAAGACTGGCTCTACATAACATTTAAGGACTCTTTTTCTTGTTTCTATTGTCAAAAATTGATTGCATAGTATCTTCCTCATTTTTTGGAAAGCTACTTTTGTCCTGAGCCATTCTGCATCTCACCCCTGTTGTACATCTTCCGTCTGAGGTTAACAAAGTTTCCAAATATTTAAATTCATTTACCTGTTTTAATATTGTTCCACTCGTCTTTATTTTGCAATGAGGTGATGTCTTTTTCTTTGTTGTTTCCATTACCTCTGTATTTTTGCTATTAAGGCTGAGTCCTTTATTTTTGCTTTCTTTCACTATAATGTCCAACATTTCTTGTAACTCATTTTCACTCTCAACGATTAAGACTGTGTCATCAGCGTACCTTAGATTATTTATATTATGACCTCCAATTGTTATTCCAGGCATGTCCCTTATGGATCTTAAAATAATCTCACTATAAATATTAAACAAATCTGGTGACAACACACAACCTTGCCTAACACCCTGTTTTATTTGTTGAAACATTCCCAATTGGGTTCCAGTTCTTATGGCCGCTGTTTGTTGCCAGTACATGTTCTTTATTATTCTTAGATCTTTGCTGTCTACATTTATGCTTTCTAACATTTTGATTATTTCTTGGTGCTTCAATTTGTCAAATGCCTTGGTGTAATCTATGAAACATAAGCTATCACATACTGTAAAAAAATAAGCCGAGAAAATTCACAAACATGGACAAGTCAAAGAAAGGAATAAAAGTAAATCCACCATCCAGGAAGGATAAAGGCTCTCTGTTTAAGAGAGGTAATTCTTGGAGAAGACAGATAGAAGCAGAGATGAAGATGATGGGGAAGACATGGAATAATCTTGAAAGAATGGCATGAAAATGAACGACATGGAAAGTGTTTGTTGAAGACCTATGCACCACAGGGAGCTGAAAGGTAGAAGAGGAAGAGGAAGGAGACGAAATTATCGTCGCTTCGTTCAGCGGTGTTTAGCTTTGGCGTTGTCGAAAAGAAAACCATGGACAATAAAAACATACACAGCTGTTTGTAGAATATGGACAATAAAAACATACACGGCTGTTTGTAGAATATGGAAAAAAAAACATACACGGCTGTTTGTAGAACATGGACAATAAAAACATACACAGCTGTTTGTAGAATATGGACAATAAAAACATACACAGCTGTTTGTAGAACATGGACAATAAAAACATACACAGCTGTTTGTAGAATATGGACAATAAAAACATACACAGCTGTTTGTAGACCATGGACAATAAAAACATACACAGCTGTTTGTAGAATATGGACAATAAAAACATACACAGCTGTTTGTAGAATATGGACAATAAAAACATACACGGCTGTTTGTAGAACATGGACAATAAAAACATACATGGCTGTTTGTAGAACATGACAATAAAAACATACACAGCTGTTTGTAGAATATGGAAAATAAAAACATACACAGCTGTTTGTAGAATATGGACAATAAAAACATACACAGCTGTTTGTAAAACATGGACAATAAAAACATACACGGCTGTTTGTAGAATATGGACAAAAAAAACATACACGGCTGTTTGTAGAATATGGACAATAAAAACATACACAGCTGTTTGTAGAATATGGACAATAAAAACATACACAGCTGTTTGTAAAACATGGACAATAAAAACATACACGGCTGTTTGTAGAATATGGACAAAAAAAACATACACGGCTGTTTGTAGAATATGGACAATAATAACATACACGGCTGTTTGTTTTCATCTAAAAGTGATATTTTAGTTTTAGTCTTGAAAACTGTGCAGCGTGTATGGATGAAGATGTTCTGAATCCAGTACACCCCCTTAATCTTGAAATTGATATTTGATGGGAGTGGTTTGAAACTGAGACACCGCACAAAAACGTGAAATTGTTTAGCAAGAATAAACATAGATCTGTGGAATATATTTTCATAGTAATGTTCTTAATGAAAAGATTTTAAAAAATGGTAAATATTTAATTTTTGACCAGAAAATTATAACCAGAAACAGCAGCAGCTCTTGATGTACTGTCAATGACAGGAAACAGTCAGAAAGATAAGAGGAGATCAGATACGAAGAACTGGGAATACAGCTAGGAATAATTTCTGCCACAGAATACATAAAGAAACAACAGATACAATGGTTCGGTCACGTGATTAGATATAAAGATCAAACCACTACACTACGAGATTGTAATAAACATTGCGAGAACACCGGACTGAAGTTCGACCACGAAAAAGTTGGATTGTTAGCAATACTAGACAGGAAACATAACAACAGCAGAGGACAACAGAAGAGCAAAAGACCGCAAATTATATCTCGCCTGGACGCTGAAAGACGAATAAAGAAGACAAGAGAAGAAGATGAAAAACTATGTAATCAATACATGGAAACACAGAAACGATGAAATAGTGTGTTCATTAGTTGCTGCAAACTCGTAGCGTTACTGGCGCCATGGGTAATATGGAAAGATATAAAACGGGATTAAGGGTCAACAAGATTCTCCCAATGTTCATTGTTGATCATGTTTTTCTAGATTTCCTGAACTTCAAACAATGTCGCTGGTAATACTTCTCTCATTTTTTTTTCGCCAACTTTTACTTCTGGTGAAGTCTCTAGAGACTAGGAACTGAATTTTGCGTGTTAATCCGTTTTTCCCTGGCAGCCATGTGCATAGGGTTCCCTCGCCGCACAGGCAGATAACTCCGTCTTCGGAGATACTCATATTTTTTCTATTGATGAGTAATTGACGTTTCAAGCCGGGCCTCGGGGTCCACAGAGAGAAGTCGTAAATAAAAATCCCAACTAGTGCAGCCAGGATTTGAACCTCTCTGTCTCGAGGCCGGCGTCTTACCTCGAGATCAACCAGTCCCCCCCCTCTTCTTCCCCCCCCCCCACACACCTCTCTTATTTAACGTTGCCTCATTTAATGTAGCTTCATTTAACGTTCTCTCTTTTAACGTTGTTTCATATAACGCCGTGTTGTTCTAACCATACATCGGTCATGTGCTGAGAATGAATGAAGAAAGATTTCCCTTTCAGGTATTCATGTGGAAACCATCTGGTAAAAGAAAACAAGGCAGACCAGGAGAATCGCTACACAGAAAAATTAATAGAGAAGGTTCAACCATGGGACAAAGAAACAACCAAGAACTAGCAGTTATCGTCAATCGCGAAGTAATATGACTTCCGCCCTATGTGCCGTCTTCGTCCCGAGAGGAAAATGAATGAATGCATTAACCAAGAGTTAATTAAGAAGGTTGGTTTATTGGTTTGGGAGATGTGCAAGAGTTAATACATAGTTACCATCATCGTAGATTGTGATATGTGTTATAGTCAGTGAATATTTATTTTATCTTGATATTATTTGTTGACATCAAAATAAGCACAACATCAATCATGACAGACTTCTCATTTATATTATAAGTCATAATCATGTTTATTGATTCTTATTATTCTGGCACGTGTTACAATATAGTGGATGCACTTCTCTTGAATTAATCGTTCTTTAATTCTGGACAAACGTAGGTTAGCACCGGTGATTATGTAATGTCCATAAGTGCATATTATTTGTGCAACATATAACATTCAATCTCTCTATTAACTTACTTACGATTATAAGAAATATGAAGCACAACTTGAAAACTCTCAAAACACTTTAACAACTAAATTCACTTGTTTAGTCTTACTATAATTCAACTAATTGCTTAAGTCACTGATATCTTTACTCCTCTCTAGTCTATTTCTTAATACTTCTCAGCTAACTTAAAGCTACAACTGTGAAGATTCCTAGCTTCCTAACTAACTTCTCTTGACTAAACTTCTTAAATTGCGGGCTAACTTTCTTAGTCTACATTCTTACTTCACACTTCACTTCTAACTAACTGCCTTCGGTAGTTCGGACGAAGCCGGACTAAGCTTACTTAATCTACATTTCTTACTTCCTATTTCTGACTCAACTTGTCTTAACCTATTGTGTCGAAGTTTAAATACCTCAACAGCACACATCGCGTGATATATCTTCAGCCAATGAAATCATCGCAATTGTCGCGAAGTGACAACTTGCAACCTCTCCGATCACTCGTGGAGTCCATACTCAGGAACTATTGTTAACCTCATCTCAGATTTTATAATAACACATTATTTTCGCGACTTCCCTACAACCTCTGGTCAGTTTTGACCTCTTGAATTTCAAAATAATGATTACTTCATGACTTTGAATTGTCCTGGTAGCTGTTTACCGGACAGTAAAGTCATACACTCAAATAATACGCTTATTGTCACTTCCCCAACCTGACTGGAAATTTCCATTCTCTAAACGCGCTATGTCCAGTATTATTCTGGACCTTTCATTTACCTACACCCTCCGTGGTTGCCTCGGCTTCGTCCTCTACCCCTTATGAACTTTCTATTCCCTTAATTAACTTGTTATGTCCGAATATTATCTGCATCCACTCTTCACTTTATTCCTCGGTGGGTGTCCCTACCCACTATTTCAGATTCCTGCCTGGAAAAATTCCATTCTCTAAACTTGTATTCTGTCACTAATACTGATGATCGCTATCATATGTTACTGTTATAGTCTATCAAGAATTGGGTACCGGCTAAGTTACCTGCCCCATGCTTTCATTCACCTTTACTGTTACAATATGTTTATTGTAAAATGTTTTTGTCTTCGGTGCCATTTTAATAATCGGATAATTACATAATGTAGCTATAACATAATATAGCATAACATAGTAGAACATAAAGGTCAAGGTAAAGTACGAGACTTAAACCGCCGTTTTAGCATGCGAATTTTCATCGATATCGTCAGCCTATCCAGAAGAATTCGGAGACTTCTGGATAGTGTCGCTTCAAGAATCGAAACTCATGATGCGAGACTGCATTCCTCTCTTTCCCAAAATACTTCGCTGGAAGCCATCTCTCTCAGTGGCTGGGTCGACCGCGCGGGTATTTTTTTTTCTAACCACGAGTACAACTCACACTGCTTCCAGCAGGAATCGAACACGGGTTGTCCGAACGTCGGTAGCCCATTTGGGTGGTTTTATCAACTAGACTACCAAGGCCTCCATAATGAAATATAACATAACATAACATAACTGTCTCCACAGAGGCTAATTTGATAGTTTTGCAAACGACTTTTGTGGTGTGTAAGCAGCTTCACCTAGGACCATTAGTTTGTGGTTCGTAGACAGAGAACGTAAGATATGCTTACACGTTAGAATGGACACAAAACAATAAACTAGCAGAACATACACCACGTGTTATTGATTTCACCAGCTATTAATATAGTTGATTGAGCTGAAGATTGAACAGGTTAACGGACCCAGCAATTCCTGTTGAAAGTATTCGGAGGTTTTCAATACACACGCTCTGCTTTAACTCCTGATGTTCGTGGGAACCCTGTCATGATTACTAACATTTTGCCAAGTGGACGCTAAAATGGTTACTTTCATTTTGTTCCGTTACAGTAAATACTGTAAATATTAAGCGACCACATTCGCAAGGGATTTAACTCTAAAAGAATTTCCTGTCTTTAGACGCGCTTCAACCGTTCAACGTTCAAATTTGTTCACAAAATCTCTGAAATTTGTGTTGTTTTCTAAAGTCTTTAATCCCTGATTCGTGTTTATAAGTGAAAAATGGCTAGCAGCAGTGAAGTATCTATCGCTCCTAAACGTGAATGGTTATGGTTATGAAAGGCCCCGGTACCACAGCAAACGAATTAAAATCCATAATTGCTCAACCGCCCGTGCCAGTGGAGTCATTCGAATTACTAAATCATCTCCCAAACAAAGAAAGGTAGCCGTAGTCCAAATCATAGCAGTCTCAGCACACGCTAAAAGGCATGAAGCGAAACCGCACAGAAAGTGAATACAGCCAACTGTTCCTTGTCGTTTGATATCATCGTTCATTGTAAACAATTGGAATATCGAAACACGATCAAAACGGATGAAACACACAGCTTACGGTGTGCACAGAGCACTTAACTCAATAGCTCCTGCAATAAGCCAGACTTGAAATATGAGGAAACTGCAATAAGGAACACTGTTCATACATAGTTTTCAATGGTTCCTGCCGCATATCCACTATATTGACCGGAAGTACACGTCCACCTGAAAATGATGATCGTCATATTTTGTTAAAAATATATAGCGCTTGATGATGTTAGGACATCGTTTTTGACTCCAATTCCGAACATATAAAACACAGTTAGTCGTCGGTTTATTCCCGTCGCACATCAAACAACAGACTTTAATATCTTCCTGCAATATGAATTTGTGAAATTATAAACCACATATTGAAATTATAAAATCACATATCTACCCGGAGGCAAAGGCGCACCTCACAGCACCAGAGCTGAAAGTTGTCAGCGACCCACAGCTGATGACTTGTACCAGGATCGGTGAACCAGAAGCATCAAGACCCTGCTCCACCTCTCAGTGGTGCCTCTTTTAACATGTGATTTAAAATGAGGTATTGTAAGCTAGGGTTAAGCTATCCACTGTATTCTGAACATTCAATCAGTCTGTATACTTTAATGATATCTAAAGATCAAATGCAGTGCGTATCCCCTATCAAAGGAAAAAAAGCATTAATTTTTAGTTAGCGTGGTTGAGTTTTACTGTAGCCAACTGCGTAAATAGGCTACAGATGTTAAGTATTCATTCTTCTACTTCTGCTGTGTTAGAAACTTCTACTACAAGCTTACTTCCTGCATGTGTTAGAAACTTCTACTATAATCTTACTTCCTGCATGTGTTAGAAACTTCTACTATAATCTTACTTCCTGCATGTGTTAGAAACTTCTACAAGAAGCATACTTCCTGCATGTGTTAGAAACTTCTACTACATTATTACTTCCTGCATGTTTAGAAACTTCTACTATAATCTTACTTCCTGCATGTGTTAGAAACTTCTACTACAAGCTTACTTCCTGCATGTGTTAGAAATTTCTTCTACAAGTTTACTTCCTGCATGTGTTAGAAACTTCTACTGCATTCTTACTTCCTGCATGTGTTAGAAACTTCTTCTACAAGCTTACTTCCTGCATGTGTTAGAAACTTCTTCTACAGGTTTACTTCCAGCATGTGTTAGAAACTTCTACTGCATTCTTAATTCCTGCATGTGTTAGAAACTTCTACTATGATCTTACTTCCTGCATGTTTTAGAAACTTCTACTACAAGCTTACTTCCTGCGTGTGTTAGAAACTTCTACTACAAGCTTACTTCCTGCATGTGTTAGAAACTTCTACTATAATCTTACTTCCTGCATGTGTTAGAAACTTCTACTAGAAGCTTACTTCCTGCATGTGTTAGAAACTTCTACTACAAGCTTACTTCCTGCATGTGTTAGAAACTTCTACTACAAGCTTACTTCCTGCATGTGTTAGAAACTTCTACTACAAGCTTACTTTCTGCATGTGTTAGAAACTTCTACTACAAGCTTACTTCCTGCATGTTTTAGAAACATCTACTATAATCTTACTTTCTGCATGTGTTAGAAACTTCTACTACATTCTTACTTCCTGCATGTTTTAGAATTTTCTACTATAATCTTACTTCCTGCATGTGTTAGAAACTTCTACTACAAGCTTACTTTCTGCGTGTGTTAGAAACTTCTTCTACAAGTTTACTTCCTGCATGTGTTAGAAACTTCTACTGCATTCTTACTTCCTGCATGTGTTAGAAACTTCTTCTACAAGCTACTTCCTGCATGTGTTAGAAACTTCTTCTACAAGTTTACTTCCAGCATGTGTTAGAAACTTCTTCTACAAGTTTACTTCCAGCATGTGTTAGAAACTTCTTCTACAAGCTTACTTCCTGCATGTGTTAGAAACTTCTTCTACAAGCTTACTTCCTGCATATGTTAGAAACTTCTACTATAATCTTACTTCCTGCATGTTTTAGAAACTTCTACTATAATCTTACTTCCTGCATGTGTTAGAAACTTCTACTACATTCTTACTTCCTGCATGTTTTAGAAACTTCTACTACAAGTTTACTTCCTGCATGTGTTAGAAACTTCTACTATATTCTTACTTCCTGCATGTTTTAGAAACTTCTACTATAATCTTACTTCCTGCATGTGTTAGAAACTTCTACTACATTCTTACTTCCTGCATGTGTTAGAAACTTCTACTACATTCTTACTTCCTGCATGTGTTAGAAACTTCTACTACATTCTTACTTCCTGCATGTGTTAGAAACTTCTACTACAAGTTTACTTCCTGCATGTGTTAGAAACTTCTACTGCATTTCGATGTAATCAGAAATAGCTTCGTTCATATTATGTCTTTGAAATCTACATTATGTCTTTGCTATCTTCATTATGTCTTTGCTATCTTCATAATGTCTTTAATTTATAAATTTTGTCCTTGATACCTGCACCATATCTTTTAGATCTACACTATGTATTTAATGTCTACATTATGTCTTTGATATCGACATTATATCTTTGACATTTTCAATAGAAAGAATAGTTATAACAGTATCATTAAACACCCAAGTCGAAAGTTGATATACAACTAAATTAGACATACATTTTATACAAAATAAAGTAAGAACCAACGTACTGGTTACTCGAAAACTACACGAGTATAGAAATAAGCTTTCTTGATTCTTGATCCATCCCTCACCGCTAGACGTCGCATAGGTCATGTAGTATTTGTCACCGACCGTCTCTATTATTGTGGGCAAGATGTTCAATCTATCCTAACCAGTCTATGTTACTTGTGTGTGAAAGTTTCATGAAATGTAACTTTTGTGTTTGTTATAAAATATAACCTTCTTTACAAATGTATGTACCTGTCCTTGTAAATGATGTATGTAGGTACTTGTTCTTGTAAATGTATGTATGTGCATATTCTTGTAAATGTATGTATGTACATGTTCTTGTAAATGCATGTATGTACATGTTCTTGTAAATGTATGTATGTACATGTTCTTGTGAATGTATGTATGTACCTGTTCTTTTAAATGCATATATGTACTTGTTCCTCAAAAGGCATTGAACACATCATCATCATTAAGTGCCGCCTCTGCATCGAAGGCTTGCTGCCATGGATCGCCATTCCACTGTTTCTTGCTTTGATTGTCCAGATTGTCATAGGTTACTTGTCCATCTCTTTATGTTACTCGTCCATGACAGTCTTGGTCTACCTCTTTTACCTCGTATTTTCCCTTCCAATATTACTTTTAGTGGGCTGTTGTGTCTTTTAACATGCCCCAAAAATGGCATTTGTCTTGTTCTAATGTCTATGTTTAATCATTCTGCTTCTACCATAAGATTTTCTAATTTTCCCTCTTGGTATAAGGTCCTAACATTCAATGTAGTTATTTTTAGTTCTTTCTTAAGACAATAGTTATAATTTCTCTCCATTGCTTTCTTTGGAATGTTACGTGATGAGGCTCCAATCAATCTGTACCACACACTTCGCTGTTCTCGCTTTCTGGGCCGTTGATCATTTCTGATTTCTCCCGCCCCGTCCACCGTCACAGACATTGAACACACTTTACAATATTTTTCTGAAAGATTTTAACTGGACTAAAAAAAAATCATTATCTTTTCGTTATTTGCAGGCACTGTTTTTGATGGAGTCTTTAATAATTCATGACTAGTCATAAACGTGTTATTTTGTTCACAGCTTATATAGCGGGTGTTTGATTGCATTGGCTTTACTCTTATTCTTACAGTAACTGCTCCTTCATTATTGCTCGAATGAGAAACCACATGTTCACCAAACTCAAAAAAAGGAACTACCAGCCTATGAAACTGTGCCCTGGATAATAATCCAACAAAATATGTTCTACAGGATTGCCACCAGTACACAGGCCTGAGAAGAACAATGAGGTCCACACCCACCTCCCTGGAATAGAAACTCAAACGTATCACTTAAACAAACAGCTGCTCTTATAATAATTGAGTCCGTAGTCCTAGTTTGAATGACGGCATGAACGCAGCAGAAGAAGAATGAATACTTAACTTCTGTAGCCTATTTACACAGTTGGCTACAGTAAAACTCAACCACGCTAACTAAAAATTAACGACCAATTAGATCAGTGGTGTACAGCACTAGGAGCTCTGTGATTAGCGTGCCTTACCTGCAAAGCAGTAACATTAACATTACTGAAGACATGTATCTTCTCAAGAGCAACATATTGTTGTCAATAATGGACAATATAGCAAACAGAAAGGAAGAAAATTGAATAATTCAAAATAAAAGCTACAGAAAAATCTTAAAAATACTTTGGATAATGGCAAACAGCAACGTAGACATGAGATAATTTTTTTTAGACGGTCTGTGGTGAATGCAACGTTCTGTGGAAGATCTGATCGAAGAGAGATTCCTTCAGATGGGCTGTGGTGAATGTAATGTTCTGTGTAAGATCTGATTGAAGAGAGATTCCTTCAGATGGGCTGTGGTGAATGTAATGTTCTGTGGAAGATCTGATTGAAGAGAGATTCTTTCAGACGGCCTGTGGTGAATACTACGTTCTGTGGGAGATCTGGCTAGAGACAGAGATTCTTTCAGATGGGCTGTGGTGAATGCAACGTTCTGTGGGAGATCTGGCTAGAGACAGAAAATCTTTCAGATGGGCTGCGGTGAATGCGACGTTCAGTGTGATATCTGGCTAGACACAGAGATTCTTTCACACGGGCTATGGTGAATGCTACGTTCTGTAGGAGATCTGGCTAGAGACAGGGATTCTATCAGACGGATTGTGGTGAATTCGATGTTCTATGAGAGATCTGGCTAGAGACAGAACATCATTCAGACGGGCTGTGATGAATGCAACGTTCTGCAAGGGACATGCGACTTGACGATAATTAGCGCGCTGTCTTGCTACTAACAACTAGGGCACGATTAAATTCCAAGAAATAGAGATTAAAAAAAAAAATCTTCATGTCGTACGGGTTCACACAGCCTCTAAAAGTGGCTACCAGATACGTGTTCTTGGAAGGTATGCGGTCTGGCGTGATGCTGACCTCATTTTTTATAAAATTGCTATTGGTGATGGAAAATAACGCCCACTAGGACCAGATTCCTCACACTCCTGGCTTAAGTCGGGGAGAGAGCCTTCATTTCAATATTATAGCAGCAGGAGTGATAGGAGGGGTGTGTACTGCCATCACAACAGTGATAGGAGGGGTGTGTACTGCCATCACAACAGTGATAGGAGGGGTGTGTACTGCCATCACAACAGTGATAGGAGGGGTGTGTACTGCCATCACAACAGTTCAGCGCATGTATCAATACCATAACAACAGTGATAGAAGAGGTGTGTACTGCCA
Source organism: Megaustenia siamemsis (assembly GCA_032433765.1). NCBI lineage: Eukaryota > Metazoa > Mollusca > Gastropoda > Stylommatophora > Ariophantidae > Megaustenia > Megaustenia siamemsis. Next base: position 9,777,112 of record JAVIAB010000160.1, read on the forward strand.
TTACAGCAGTTCAGCGCATGTATCAATACCATAACAACAGTGATAGAAGAGGTGTGTACTGCCATCACAACAGTTCAGCGCATGTATCAATACCATAACAACAGTGATAGAAGAGGTGTGTACTGCCATTACAGCAGTTCAGCGCATGTATCAATACCATAACAACAGTGATAGAAGAGGTGTGTACTGCCATTACAGCAGTTCAGCGCATGTATCAATACCATAACAACAGTGATAGAAGAGGTGTGTACTGCCATTACAGCAGTTCAGCGCATGTATCAATACCATAACAACAGTGATAGAAGAGATGTGTGCTGCCATCACAACAGTTCAGGGGGATGTATCAACACCATAACAACACGAGTAATAGAATGAATGTGTACTGTTATCACAACAGTTCAGCGCATATATCAACATCATAACAACACGAGTAAATCACGATTATTGAGTAATTTTTTAGCGGAAAGTCAACTCGTGTAATGAAGCCCAGCTTAAACATGACTCATTGATTAAGTTGTTGTTTTAACAATGATCAAAGCTGATTAAATGCAAATGAATATAAAGTGCAACATCACACGCGCATGCGCGCCATGGCATATTATGTTCGTGAGATATTCTATGCGAGACTTCACACATATAAAAATGTGAAGACAATGAGATTCCCTGGATTACTTAACGTTCATACCAGTGTAGACCTAACCCGGTCGCAGTAATTTAATAACTGGAGAGCATTTCCTTTAAAACATGATGCATATAGACAAAATACCAGAGGGTAAACACAGTAACATAGCAAGTATCACCGTTGCAAAAATAACCACTCGAAAATCAAGAATGCGTTAAAATAACAAATGATGAACGGTGCGTTACTGTCATCCATCTATTATATGTCAAACATTGTCATTATCTAAAACACAAAAAATAAAGATTATAACATGTCATATTATATCTTTTGTCACATTATATTTGTTGGAATTCCATGACGCAAGTTATTTACATGTTACTCATTAATGTGAAGTGCTTCGTCAGCCGCAGTTTTATCTCCTTAGGAAATTTGCACTGTGTTTTGTTCGTCGTAGGCTGCAATTCACTAGAGTAATCAAGAACCTAAAGGGCGTGTCATTGCTGTGCTTGCAACATTGTTATGTGTGCTACGTCATCGTAATGGCTCATCGTAAATCCCCAGACCGGCCTTACGAAAATTTTACGGTCTGTTGTTCGCTGTGCGACGGGATAATCTGACGACTAACTGTGTGTTTATATGTTCGGAATTGGAGTCAACAACGATGGCCTAATATCATCAAGCGCTATACATCAAACAAAAAATATGACGATCATCATTTCAGAACGTGAACTTCGGGGTATATGGTGGATAGGCGGCAGGAACCATTGAAGGCTATGCATGAATAGTGTTCCATGTTGCAGTTTCCTCCTATTCCCAGCCCATGGGGGACTTGTTGGTCTCGAGGCAAGACGCCGGCCTCGGGACAGAGAGATTGTAGGTTCAAATCTCGACTACACCGGTTGGGATTTTTATTTATGATTTCTCTCTGCGACAACCACCCTGGTCTCAGCAGCGAGGCCCGGCTTGAAACGTCAGTTACTCATCGACGGAAAAAACATGAGTACCTCCGAAGTCGGAGTTATCTGCCTGTGCGGCAATGGACCCCTGTGCACACGGCTGCCAGGGAAAAATGGATTAACTCGCAAAATTCAGTTCCTAATCTCTAGGGACTTCGTCAGAGTTGAAAGCTGGCGAACGCAACAACAACAACAACAACAACAACAACAACAACAACAACAACAACAACAACAACAACAATATCTTGTTCATTTTCTTCATCTTTCCTTCCTTCTTCGCCTTTCTGAAGAGTGAGCAGAGATCATTCTGATGGCCTCTCCTGCGGTCCTAGTTGTGTTTTCTAACAATAAATTAAAATACCTTTTTCGTGTTTGGTTCTTGGGTCTCGTTAAGTTTGCACAAGTCTAGTTGTATTAGTTCTTTACAATCCTTTTGTCTTATTCCGGTGTCAAAACAATTTTATTTGTTGTTTTTTTTTTTGTTGTATATTATGTTGTGGGAATTAATCCCAGCTTTTTACTTAATTCCTCGCTTTTGATCAAGTCTCTCAGGCTGTTATTTGGTTTGTGTCTAACACATTTCATTTCAGCGGTGGAAGACGAGGCAAGGGTAGATCAAGAAGAAGGTAGCTTCAAGATAACAAAGAGATCCCAAAATGACAATTGAAGAAGTGGGATGTCTGGTTGAATTTCTTTCAGACGGACTGTAGTGAATGCAATAGTACGTGGGAGATCTGACTAGAGACAGAGATTATCGTAGATGACTGTCTTTTGACAGTGCACAACATCTCTATTGTCCAAGCTGATTTGTTTAGTGCCTGGCACTTTCTTTAGTTCACTTAGGTGCTACGGATTTCAGTGCTTTCGCTATTGTGCGGCGGGTTGGTTTCATCCTGGGGAAGGTGCTGAGGAGGAAATCTGAGCACTCCGGAATTGTCGGCTGTGTAATGAAGATGATCCGTCAACTAGACTAAATTAAAAACTAAATTGAATTAAAAACTAAACTAAACTAAAAACTAAGCTAAACTAAAAAAAAACTAAACTAAACTAAAAACAAAAAAACCTAAAAACTAAGCAAAACAAAAAACTAAACTAAACTAGAAACTAAATTAAACTAAACTAGAGACTAAATTTAAACAAAACTAAGCTAACTAAAAACTAAATTGAACTAAACTAGAAACTAAATTAAACTAAAAACGAAGCTAAACTAAAAATAAGCAAAACTAAAAACTAAATTAAAAACTAAACTAAACTAGAAACAAACAAAAAATAAAAACTAAGCTTACCTAAAAACTAAGCTAACAAATAATTAAGCTAAGTTAAAAACTAAACTAAACACTAAACTAAGCTAAATGCTAAACAAAACTAAAAACTGAACTAACTAACAACTAAACTAAAAACTAAACTAAAACTAAAAACTAAACTAAACTAAAAACTAAACTAAAAACTGAAACTAAACTAAACTAGGTGCGGTGACTTCCCCCATCTTATCACATTTCACAGAGCCCCTATTATCCTGGACGGAATGGTTACGGTTTTGTTCTTGTTGTCATGTCCATGTTTGCGAAGTTCTTCAGAATTATTTGTTTACATTATCGGATCTGTCACTCACACATACAATGAATAGTTTCTATCAATATACTTGTGGCATATGTATATATTTATGACAGTTTCTCTCAAAATATTTGTGACATCTGTATAAGTATATATATGTATGTAACAGGTTTTCTAAATATAATGTATATATATATTCGTGATATATATATATATATATGGCAGTTTCTCTCTTTATGGCAGTAACATTTCTCTCAAAATTGTTATGACAATTCTCTCAATATATTTGTGCCAGTTTCTTTCATTATACTTATGTCATATATTTATTTGTGATAGTTTCTCCCATTATACTTGTGACATATATATATGTATTTTTACATATTTGTGCCAGTGTTCTTTCATTATACTTGTGACATATAATATTGGTTATTGGTTATTGATTATGGAAGGCCCCAGTATCACTGCAAACGAATTAAAATCCATAATTGCTCAACCGCCCGTGCCAGTGGAATCATCCGAATTACTAACTCATCTCCCAAATAAAGAAAGGTAAATGTAGTCCCCATCGTAGCAGTCTCAGCACACGCCAAAAGACATAAGGCGAAACCTCTCTCCTCGACACTTCGAGCAGACTCTCACGACGACCACCTCACTCACTCTCCACGCTGACATTGTCAAGTTGTACCCTCACATATATGCATGGAACCGCCCGAGTTGTCCCTTCTATTGTTGGGCCTCCCCTGGTCTACCACTGGCTCCTACAGATGGCTAGTATAAAGGCTTAACCTCCAGCCCCCACACTACCTTGGAAAACCACACAGTTCACTTGTACTGTAACTCTAGTTGAAGAGCTCCGGGTCCTTGCTCACACTAATAGAACTTCTCTAGAACTTCCAAGAATTTCCTTGAACACAATAGTCGTTTCATAGCTGATTCATACAGCTTTCCAAACTAATAACTAAATCCGTTTGACTTGTACTGCAACACGCAACTGAACGAACTTGCTGCTTGCTCATCCCTCTCCCAAGGAAAAAACCTAACTGCCCACAAAAATCTCTTTGACAACCATCGTCATTCATGCAACGTCACTTTATGACCGTTCGTACCGCCTTGCACTATTCCAGTATCTAATCATTCTGCGGTACAATTCCCCCTTCTACGTATATATCTTTATATATTTGTGATAGTTTCTCTCTTTATATTTGTGACATTTATATATTTTTATCACAAATCTCTCAATATTTTTGTGACAGTTTCTCCCATTATACTTGTGACATTTATATATATATATATATATATATATATATATATATATATATATATATATATATATATATATATATATATTTGTGACTGTCTCTCTCAATATGGTTGTAACATTCTCAATATTGTTTGTGACCATTCTCTCAATATAATAGTGCCAGTTTCTCTCATTATACTTGTGACATTCATATATATTCTGACAGTTTATCTCATTATACTTGTGACATGTATAAATATGTGACAATTTCTCTCATTATATTTGTGACACTTTCTCTGACAGTTCCTCTCTAAATAACGGTGACAGTATTTTCTCTATGCATGTTTCTGACAGGAAGATGCACGTCATCAGTAATTTTAATGTTACTGCCTTTCTGTTATTGTACCACATGTTCCTCATGGCATTTAATTTTTGTATTTCTATTGTTAATCTTCTTTGAATCTCTCTCTGGCAGTCTCCAGTGATAGTTACTCATCATCATCGAGTGCCGTCTCCGCAACGAAGGTTGACTACCATGGAGCGCCATTCTGCTCTGTCTCTTGCTTTGATGGTGCAGGTTGTCATAGGCTGACTTGTCCATCTTTTGATGTTACTCGTCCATGTTAGTCTTGGTCTGCTTCTGCCTCTTTTACCTTGCATTTTCCCCTCCAGGATTACTTTCAGTAGGCTGTTCCCAAGAATCACATTTGTCTTGTTCTAATTGTGTTAGTAGTTCTCTTTTCGTTTTTAGTTGTTTTAAGACTTCATCGTTTGTTTTCTTTTCCTTCCATCCAATTCTACCTATTCTTCTATATGTCCACATTTCAAAGGCTTCAATTCTCTGTTCTGTTTTCTTGTCTAATGTCCATGTTTCAGCACCATACAGGATTATTGAGAAGATGTAACATTTTGCCATTCTTAGTTTCAGCCTGTTGATATTTGTTTTGTTGTAAGTATATTTTTCATGGCATTAAAATTACTTTTTGCCATACCTATTCTTTTGTTTATTTCAATTTGCATTTTCCGTCATTGGTTATAGTATGTCCCAGGTAGTTGTAGCTCTGGACTGTCTCCAATGTATTCCTCAACTGTGATATTTAATTGTAGGTCTTGAGAATTTTCTTTGTTTATGATCATAGTTTTAGTCTTTTTGATATTCATTTCTAGTCCATATTTTTTGCTTGTTATGTTTATCACATTAAGCAATTGTTGTAGGTCTTTAGGATTTTCTGCTAGTAGAACAGTATCATCAGCACATCTTAGGTTATTGATTATCTTTCCATTAATGTTTAGGCCTGGTATCTCTGAGATGTTTTTAAAGATTTGTTCAGTGTATAGATTGAACAAGCTTGGTGATAGGATGCATCCTTGTCTTACTCCTATTTTTATGTCCATGGATGTATAGTTCTGCTTGTTATATCTTATTATTGCTGTTTGCTCCCAGTACCAATTACATATTGCCTCTTTAGCTAGTTCATTTATATATTTCCTCTTATCCCTTTTAATGCATCTTCTCACTTCTTTGTTCACCTCTGTGTAAGCTTCCTGTGTCTTGGCTTATTACAACTCGTTTTGCTTTTATTTATGTCTGCTTTCTTGTTCTTTCTTACTTTAATTTTGTCCAGAGTCTCTACTGTCATACATGCCTTATCTGGCGTTCTCTTTACCCTAGTGTTTCTTCGCATGTCTCTTTCCATATATCTTTTACCTGTTTCCAATGATCTACTATATTTATTGTATTTTCTAGTTGTTGGAGGACTTGGTATTTGTTTGATATTGTGACTGCGAATTTATCTTTAATTCCTTGTTCTTTAGAAAACCCTACATTGAAATACTTTCTACCCTTATTCGTTGTAGTATACCTTTTTAGTTTAAGTTTAGGTTTGGCTATCAGAAGATGATGATCCGAAGCTACATCTGCCTCTCTGTATACTTTTACATCCTGTAGGGATGACTTAAAGTTATTATTAATACATATGTGATCAATTTGATTTTCCGTTCTATGATCTGGCGTATTTGTATATTCTTTGTGTATTCTTTTATGTTGGAATATTGTTCCTCCTAAGCTCACTTGAATAAGGGCGCAGAATTCACAAATATCTCTCCATTTCGTTTATATCCCCAAGTCCATGTTTTCCCATAATCTCTTCGAAGCCTCTGTTGTCTGATCCTACTTTAGCATTTAGGTCTTCCATCAAGATTATAATATCCTTGGCTCGTCTTGTATCCATCTGACATTGTAGATGTTTATAGAAATCATCTTTAATGAAATCATCCTTATCGTTGGTTGGTGCATAGCATTAGATAATGTGTAATTTTATTTTGTTTTTGGCTGTTATAAATGTTGCTCTCATTAGTCTCGGTCCTACTGCTTCCCATTCTATTAGTGTTTTCTGTGCATTCCTTGATAGCATTATAGTTACCCCTTCACTATGTTGTGCTCCAGGTTCCTGGTGTCCTGATGATAAAATCATCTCTCCTGTATTTAGTTTTATTTTACCCGTTCCTAGCATTTTGTTTCACACATTCCCAGAATATCTATCTTGTAGTTTGTCATTTCTGCTGCTACCTGTGCAGCTTTTCCTTGTCGTTTAGAGTACGAACATTCCAGGTGCCAATTCTAGAGGATTTCCTGGTAGACAAAGGATGAGTCGGCAACCCGGACTCCTTACGACTTCTCCGGCTTGCGTCATGCGTCTCTTAGACAGAGAACCCTTATCTTTCCTGGATGGCGAATTTACTTTTTCTCTCTTTGACTTGTCCATGTTTGTGAGGTTTTTTTCGGCTTATTTTTTTTTTAACAGTATAGGATAGCCAGTCCCATGCCCAACCCTCTTTTCTCGCTTCCTACGAACATGCCTGGTAGGGTACAGCGCCACTATTCTTTACTCCCCTTTCTCGCTTCCTACGAACATGCCTGGTAGGGTACAGCGCCACTATTCTTTACTCCCTTCCGAGCCCCGGCAGCGCACGGGCGTCTGTGCACAGTGGGCCCAGGAAAAGTGCATGTCTTGTTAAGATCCAGAGAAACGGCGGACGGTGAGTTGAAACTTGAGGAGGACAGCAAGACCGAGCTTTTAGGTTGGCTTTTAACTTGATAATTTGTGACATGAACGATGGCTGGTTGTACATGACATTTTAACTCATTAACCTGAAATTTGATTATTTTATGTATTCTGATAAAATATAAGAGGAGTTGTGGGCCTCCTTTGCCTCCTCAGAATATCCGCAACTGATCCAGAGCTATATATTTTCTAAGTGATCGTGCACAATATTTCTATAGACCTTGATTCTAAATGACAACATTCAGTCTTTCAAAACCTACCATGACGGTCTACCATGACGGCATACCATGACGGTCTACCCTGACGGTCTACCATGACGGTCTACCATGACGGCCTACTATGACGACCTACCATGACGGCCTACTATGACGACCTACCATGACGACCTACCATGACGACCTACCATGACGGCCTACCATGACGACCTACCATGACGACCTACCATGACGGCCTACCATGACGGCATACCATGACGACCTACCATGACGACCTACCATGACGGCCTACCATGACGACCTACCATGACGACCTACCATGACGGCCTACCATGACGACCTACCATGACGACCTACCATGACGGCATACATGACGGCCTACCATGACGACCTACCATGACGACCTACATGACGACCTACCATGACGACCTACCATGACGACCTACCATGAGCCTACCATGACGACCTACCATGACGACCTACCATGACGGCATACCATGACGACCTACCATGACGACCTACCATGACGGCCTACCATGACGGCCTACCATGACGACCTACCATGACGGCATACCATGACGACCTACCATGACGACCTACCATGACGGCCTACCATGACGACCTACCATGACGACCTACCATGACGACCTACCATGACGGCCTACCATGACGATCTACCATGACGGCCTACCATGACGACCTACCATGACGGCCTACCATGACGATCTACCATGACGACCTACCATGACGGCCTACCATGACGGCCTACCATGACGGTCTACCATGACGGCCTACCATGACGACCTACCATGACGGCCTACCATGACGGCCTACCATGACGACCTACCATGACGGCCTACCATGACGACCTACCATGACGACCTACCATGACGACCTACCATGACGGCCTACCATGACGACCTACCATGACGGCCTACCATGACGACCTCCATGACGGTCTACCATGACGGCCTACCATGACGACCTACCATGACGGCATACCATGACGACCTACCATGACGACCTACCATGACGGCCTACCATGACGGCCTACCATGACGGCCTACCATGACGGTCTACCATGACGGCCTACCATGACGGCCTACCATGACGGCCTACCATGACGACCTACATGACGGCCTACCATGACGACCTACCATGACGACCTACCATGACGGCCTACCATGACGACCTACCATGACGGCCTACCATGACGGTCTACCATGACGGTCTACCATGACGGCCTACCATGACGGTCTACCATGACGACCTACCATGACGACCTACAATGACGACCTACCATGACGACCTACCATGACGACCTACCATGACGGTCTACCATGACGGCCTACCATGACGGCTACCATGACGACCTACCATGACGACGATATGAAAGCCATAATTATTGATCAAGACTGAAGCCACAAACAATAGTAATACTGGTGTTATAACAAAGCTTATTGAGCATGCGCAACACAGTTGTTTGTTACTATATTTTTGTTGATTTGCCCATTTGTGTAATTCCATGATACAAAACACATGCGTCTTCTATATTCATATTTTCAAAGATATTAGAATAAATTGTGTCTTCAAAACCAAAAACTTTTCTGGTTAACAATTTCATATTCTACTCCGGAAAGTCCGATTTGCCAGTCGTTATATGTTTGTGACGCGCATTAACTACTAAGATATCCATCAATAAACATTGACTTTAGTTGAAGCTATTTCACTCCTGTATGACGTCATCAATTGACCAATCCTGTAAAGTGTCAGTTTTAAGGATGTGGGGCATGTACAAGACTCAGGACCGATGCTGCAACATTTACAAGATTAGAAGGAAAATGCTGCTCTAAGATACAACCAAAGAGCTGTAGGAATAGTTAACTCGTCAAATCCCAAGAAACACTTCACAAAGTGGCTTTAATGTGCACCAATTCAACACTTTTTCCTTTTTGTTTCTGCAATGTGGGAAGAGTTAGACCTTTAGATCAGACCAAGGTTTTCACATTTTAGGAAAAGCTGTGAACAAAACAAGAGACCATGTAATGAACGATGAAAACACAAACACCATTGGGACTCTCTGTGTAATCGAATACAGAGAGAGACAAAGACTAAAGTGGTTTCAACATTTTATGAGCATGAACCCCTCAGCACCAGCGTCAGAGCTTATAACAACAAAATGGGACAACCAAGATGTAGAGATAGACCAAGAATAAGATTGGTTTAGGGAATTTACGACATAATAAAAGAATACACTATCACTGTGTAACAAGTTACAGAAGTGTCCTTGATAGAAAACACATCATTGACTTGATCCTTCGATGCTACTTGCAAAAAAAAACAAAAACAGGATAAAAGAAAGAAGTTAAAAAGATAAAGCAGGGCAGTGCCAGGGCGACTACGGAGTTAATGCTTTGCTAATGCTGCTCTACCCACCTAACCCCTCCACTCTACTGTTCCCCGAAAGGTTTCTACGCAATGACACGCATGTGAACACGTGACGGAAGCTGAGTTGCCGAAGATGCTAGAAATTGTTAGACCAACAAACACATTTGGGTCTTCCTGGTTATATTGGACTGTAATTGCCATTTAAGATGATAAAAAAGAAAAAGTCAGTGGCGTGTAGGGAATATGGTGTTAGTAACCATAAATTTTACTGACCTTCAGCACAAGATTTTTGGGGTAATGTGGTCAGTATTACGCCCGTGCCGCTTCACTTTCCCATTTAAAAAACCGGTACCTATTTAAACCTGGGTGAACTCGGAAGCTGTCGATCAGGATCGAACCCGACTTCTTGTCTTTTGTAGTCCAGTTCACTAACCACTGAGCTATCGCGGCTCATTTAAGATAATTTGGGCATTATTTCCTTTAGTTCCCTTATGATTCTTTTGTCTGTCTCTTGGGTTGCTGCGAGTTACGTTTTCACTCATTTGTTTATGTGATCGAGATAACTTTAACCTTGTTGGTCTTAAGTTTTCTGAGTCATTAATTATATAACCTCTTTTGTGAAACTCTAACGTTTTTCCTCTTTTGTTGGTGTGATCCGAGATTAATTTACCTAGGTTTTAGAGTCACCACTTATTGTTTTACATAAAATTGCCCTTGAGTTTGTGTGAAACTCTAGGTTTTTACTTCTTGTTGTTGTGATCCGAGATTAATTTAGCCAAGGTCTTTGAGTCACCATTTATTGTTTTACATAAATTGCCCCTTGACTTTTGTATGAAACTCTAACATATTGTGTTTATGTGAGCCATAGTTCCTTGATTCACGAGCTGTATAAAGGCACAATGACCGGTCTGACCTGAAGCTTGTTAAGAGAAATGAAACTCATGAATTTCTCCGCTGCTAGTTCCAGTACTTCAACGCCAAAAACGCCGATTTTCTCCCGCTCCCACGTCTCAAACAACCGAACAAGCTTGTTTTCCTCCCTCGCCACTGTGCTCGGCATTGACGAGACGAGATCTTACTCTCAGTCTTTGTCCGGGTGCTGCGTAATGTTGCTTTCTGTGAGGCTAACCGAGTTGTGTTTATTCCCGTGACGAAATGATATGATTCACAAACGAAACAGTCAAAACAGGGAAACTAAATAGCAAGAGTAATTGTCAACGGTAAGTTCATTTTCTCCTCTTATTGTTTTGTTCTTTCTCCATTCACTTCTGTGCTATGGTTATTGAGTGTTTTCGATCTAGTTGGGTATGATCCTTTGTTCTGTTCCCAGGATCGTAATAACTGTGACTGCGCCTATCAATGCCCCTCTTTCTTTTCTACGGTCTAAACAAATAAACAAAAACTGGCGGAGAGGAGGGCAGTTTCCCTGATAAATCGTGAGGGAAGTCTCGGGTGTTTACAGAAAGACAATCGTTTATTATCTGAAAGTAAACACAAACAACATTTTTTTATTGTTTCTTTCTTGCTTCCTGTTTTACAATAAATTTAGAACAACCAGTTTTTATTGTTTCTTTCTTGCTTCTGTTTCACAATAAATTAGAACAATCAGTTTTGTGAAAAATGTTTTTTGTATGTCGTTTTCTTTTCACATTCTCAACTTGAACGAGGCTACATTTTAATCGGTTCCTCTCATAGAGTGCAAGGTACTCCACCACAGCAGCATGAAACTACAGTTATTATTATTACTTGTGCCAAAGAGTATGCCAGTAAATAGTTTCATATCAAGACTTCCTATCTTCCATGGTTTCACGTTTGTGTTTTTCCCGCTTCATATTATTGAATGCAATAAGACAACTGATGGATAGATCTGAAGTGTGTGTAACCAGCAAGCTGCAGGAACTATCTGTGTGCATACTTTGTGTGTTACGTTTATGAAGCTATAACCACATATGGGCGTGCCCTGAGTAGTCCCTTTAATCTGTAATCAATATAATATTCAGTTTTACCCATTGCTGTTCACACAGAAAGTTTCAGTGAGACGATATCACATTAGCCAAGAGGAGTAATAGTTACTATAATAATTGTTATTATTATTCCTTTTGTCTGTTATTAGGGTTCGGCTTTTTCAGAAAAAAGTATTAGTTTTTTAAATTCACTTTTATAATAATCGTATTTCCGCTGTAAAAGACATACAAATCGTCTCATTTTATTGTTCTATATATGCCCCAAATACATTCTATGAATGTGATGTATTGCCAGCTCCTTCATGTGTGTCGCAGAGGTTTGGGCTTATGTAGCTCAACAAACCAGTGGGTATCTCTTATGAGTCATCACGTTACAGTCTTATGTGTTAACAGCTTGCAGTGCATGTTCTTTTTCATGTTTTATGTCGCGTTCCTTAACAATGTCTTTACAATTTCTTCACGCCGTGGATCAATGACAAATAAATGTACAATTGTGTCCGGTCCCAGAGCTCTACAGTTCAAAGACATCATGCACACGCTTTCAATCAATCTAGATTGTACAGCTATCATAGCTAGCTTATATGAGCTATGGTGGGCCGATAAATCTAGAACAACGGCCTTGAACCTCCCCACGAGCTGTAATTGTTCGATCCCAGAACTAAATAATTGTGGTCATAGTTTACCTAAGTGCTTTATTGTAGTGATATTTACCGGATTGGTTATTTGCACTTTGCCGCCACCTCCACCACAATACACCCACACCACAAATTATATATATATAGTTCTTACATGTTATGTAGTAGAGCAGTCTTAACATATGGATGCGAATCTGGACAAATAGGACAACAGACATGAAATCACTGGAGTCTGTAGAAAATGTGGTTTTACAGAAGAATGTTGAGAATACAATGACAGCTAAGAAGAGTAATGAAGATTTTCTGATAGAGGTCAAAGCAAAAGAGAGCTAATTTCCAATATTAGGAAGAAACAATCATCATTTTGGCCATGTAATGAGAAGAGAACAACATGAATATATTGCAACAACTGGGAAAATGAGGGACGAAGAGATAGAGGGAAGAAAGAGAGAAAAAAAAAACAGACAGCTTAAGAGAATGGCTTGGCAGTAGGTCAACAACAGAAATGATAATAGCTGTCGAGATCGAAAGTTGTGGAGAGACATGATCACCTACGCCAGTAGGCCCGGTACTTGATGATGATGATGATATAATATATATACCACAGCCATCTTTTTTAATTTTTTAAATATTTTTTTTATACATATATACGTCTTACACGTCTGACGTCATTTTACGCACAGTCACCCCAGTTCGCAAAGCTGAACACGTCACACATTTTGAATGAGTCTATCATATCACCCGCGGGCCTTATTAATAATAAAGATGGCTGTGCACCACGCCAATATTTGTGACTTTTTTAAATTGATATTTCAGTTTTACTGCGCCATCTCGTAAAAGCTTCATGTTATAAATATTTGAGGGAGAGAGACCTGTTAGTCTCGTAGCTTACCTGGCGTCTATTTAGCAGTCATCATCATCATCCGGGCCTTGCCGGTGGGCGTAGGCGATCATCTCTCTCCACATCACTCGGTCCTTCATGTGTGACATCATTTCAGTCGGTAATCTTTAATTTTCCCATTTGGATACGCTGTTCGATAATGATTAATGTTTTTGTACATAATTAAAAAATTATTTATTAGTAGACTACCTGTATTCGTGTTGCAATTCGTTTTGATGTTTTATATTTTATTATAGTAACATTCCCCATTAATCTCAATAGACGTATTCAGTTATGTAAAAAATAATCAAGTATATGTTACATACATACTGCCTTGAGTTAACGTTAGTGCGGTAGGGCTGGCTGGGTAACATGAAGAACAACAAAAATGACAACCATGAAGATACAGATCTTTATTAATGGATGCTAGTGCAGCATAAAAGGATGGCAATAACAGGATTTAATCACTAATGTAGAATTATGGAAAGTACCAGTCAAATACCAGTGGATAAAGAGATACAGCGAAGACGCTGGATAGGACACAAAATGTGGAAAGTCAACTGAGAGTATTACACGATACTCCTATTATGGGTCCATATGGGAGGAGGACAAAAAGGAAGATTAAACCATTCTTGGAGAAGTGCAGATAAAGATGATGGGGAAGACATGGAATGATCTTAAAACAATGGGAAAAAAACAGAATGGCTTGGAAAGTGCTTGTTGAAGACCTGTGTCCCATGGAGCTGAAAGTGTTTGTTGAAGACCTATGCTCCCTATGAGCTGAAGTGTTTGTTGAAGACCTGTGCTCCCCATGGAGCTGAAAGTGTTTGTTGAAGACCTGTGCTCCCCATGGAGCTGAAAGTGTTTGTTGAAGACCTGTGCTCCCCATGGAGCTGAAGTGTTTGTTAAAGACCTGTGCTCCCATGGAGCTGAAGTGTTGTTGAAGACCTGTGCTCCACATGGATCGAAGGTGTTTGTTGAGACCTATGCCACAGAGAGCTGAAAGTTTTGTTGAAGACCTGTGTCCCACATGAAGCTGAAATTGTTTGTTGGAGACATATGCTCCATAGGGAGCTGAAAGTAATGTTTGTTGAAGACCTATGCTCTACAAGAAGCTGAAAGTGCTTGTTGAAAACCTATGCTCTACAGGAAGCTGAAAGTGTTTGTTGAAGACCTATGCTCCACAAGGAGCTGAAAAGTATTTGTTGAAGACCTGTGCTCCACAAGGGGCTGAAAGGAGAACAAAAGAATAAGAAAAAGACCGCTATGTGTACCCTCTATTTGTATATAATACCTGACACAAAACGGGAATAAAAACCACCAAGGCGTCATCGTTTCATACAACCTCCCAAGTGTAATATCTAGTCCTGGCTAAATTAGCAGCAAAGGAACGGACGTGGAGACAGGGTCTAGGAGACATCTACTCACGTACAGGCACGACACCCAGACCTCGGACTGGATAGTAGTAGGAGGTGGACACAATGCTCCTGGTTTTTTAGTTGACCAAAGAGAAGGAGGAAAGGAGAAAGATTTCCTCCTTCAAGTACAAGAGTTATATAGAGACTACGGCAAGCCGCGGCAAGCTGCGGCAAGCTGCGGCAAGCCAGAGTGATGTCATGATATATATGTATATATGAATAGGGGTTGTATAGTGCATGAAGTGGTGAGTCATGTATTGGACATCAGTTTCCCGCCAAAGTGACTTCCAATAGGAGCTAGTGTGTGTGTGTGTTGTCCGGCTATAGACCACCCACTCGGAAGTGAAACTACCATATTAGGGAGTAGTGATACGTTAGTTATTTCATAGTTATGGTGAGTATATATACATATAATAGTAATAGTAATAGTATTATATTTACGTGGACGTAAATGGGCCCCGTATTTAAGATATGGACCATAAGTAGGTATATATACATACATATATATTGGCAAATCTTGCTGGCGGTATTAACGAACAGTCATTTTCTCCTACCGTGGCAGCTCAATATCTCCCACCGTTGCCGCTCTCGCGTGAGTTTAATGATTATTGTCTCCAGCGAGCGCGAAACGCAACAGGTTATGTAAAAAAAAAAGGCGCGTACACGGTTTAATATATTCATTCGACTAGCATCGTCGGTCACTCAGTCAACCACAGTGATAACACTGCTAGATATGTGTCCATATCTGTAAATTATTAACAGATTCCGTGAACACTCTCAACGTTTCTATTTAGCGAGCTGAACATGGAGAATACTCGCCACAATCTAGGACAATTGTATCAATTACCAGCCATCGTGTTCCTTTAGGCTACCTCTCCAAAAGAGAGAGGGAAAAAAAATATATATATATATAAAGCAACAGCTAGAATAACTCAAAGCAATACGCTAATTGGGATGAGCGCTATGGATATTAGTGAGCAGAGTATTTTACAAAAAAACCGACCGCAAGGTTAGCATGTCTTATCTTATTCTCTCTCCATCGTTTTTTTTTTTTAGGATATTAAGATACTCTAATTTTTTTAAATATCAAATTACTTTAGGTGACGTTTTGCCGAAGAGTTGGTGACAGTCCATCATTTGGATGATCTTACAGAGGATAGACGCTCAACGTGGATGCAGGTTGCCTGTGACAGGCACAGATTTGCGAGAAGAATAGCAACAACGGCATTAGTTATAGAGCCTATTCTTCAACCGCCAACGTCAAAGCAGGATAAATAGCGTCTCTTCCAAAATCGAGAAGGAAACAAGCGCCATAATTAGAGATGTAATAGTAAAACGAACAAAAACCGCAACTTCTAAAACTATCAAACGTGCGATAAACCTAATACCCAACAAGCCCATGCTGCAATTGACAAACTACCAGTCATACACAACGCGTTTTTTAAATAATTTTTCACCTAGCGAAAAACCTAACGATCCTCCCTTTACGATTCTGAGTGAACGCTAGACTCGCGATATAACAGTTTGCAACCGATGCCTCCAACTACACATCGTAGAAAAACTACAATATGGATATTCTCACATGCGGATTTCTATTAAAATGTTGCAAAACATATATATTAAAATATAAATTTAAATGTTGGTTTTATAAAGAAAAGAGCGTCTGTTTTTTGTGTGTGTGTTATACATTATTCTTATCAGGTTAATACACTTTGTGGGAATCCATAGTGACTCACCAACTTCCAAACCATTCCTCTGTCTAAACTAGCAAATACCGTTTCGTAATCGTTGTTCAATTGTTATACGTAGAGTAGTTATGTGATCAACACATGAGCTGTTCTTCCTAAAAAATACGTGTGCGTCTCTCAAATGTTTCTCTGTGACCTTTCTTAGGCTCTCCAAAATAAATCTACTTAATTTTTTTATTCATCCTGGCACTGATAGCAGCATAATTCCCATATAATATGTACACCCCTGTAAACTTCCTGTCTAATGGTAGTTGATCATATAACCTTCTTCGTCCCCCAAATGTTATCTAATAGAGTATGTAACATCATGGTAGAGTGTTAATACTCCGAAGGAATTTCATCTGGCCCTATGGCTTTACCATTTTTTAATAACTTCTACTGGTAGTATATCTTGAGGATTATTTGAGCCGGGTCTGGTCCAAAAGTTCTTCAAAGTGCTATTTCCATCTCTCTAGTGTCCCTTATAGTACTAGGCAGATTTCCTGTCTTATCTCTAATAAAGGCAGCAATCTGTTTACATTTTCCACACAATTTTCTGTGTACGGTTGTACACTGCTTTATAATTCCTTTTATTTGCTGCTTCCTCTGCCTCTTTAGCTAGATCATCTATATATTTCCGCTGCCACTTTTACTCTCTCCAGAACGATTCTGCGTAATATATTTCTTGACACTGATAACGGCTACCATGGAGCGTCATTCCGCTCTGTCTCTTGCTTAATGGTGCACGTTGTCATAGGCTGACGTGTTCATCTTTTGATGTTACTCGTCCATGTTAGTCGTGGTCTGCCTCTCCCTCTTTTACTTTGTTTTTCCCCTCCAGGATTACTTTTAGTAGACTGTTGTGACTTTAACATGGCCCAACAACCGCATTTGTCTTGTTTGAATTGTGCTTAGTAGTTTCTCTTTTCGTTGTTAGTTGTTTTAAGACTTCATCGTTGTTTTCTTTTCCTTCCATCCAATTCTACCTATTTTCTATATACCACATATCAAGGCTTCAGTTGTCTGTTCAGTTTTCTTGTCTAACGTCCCTTTATGCACCATTTAGGAATGTTGAGAAGACAACGTTTTGCTATTCTTAGTTTTAGCCCTGATCTTATTTGCCTTGATGTTAGTATATTTTTCATGGCATTAACGTTATTTTTCACCATTCATATTCTTTTGCTTATTTCAATTTTACATTTTCATTACTGGTTATAGTATGTACAAGGTAGTTGTAGCTCTGAACTATCTCCAAGTCTATTCCTTCAATTTTGATATCCACTTGCTGGTTTTGAATATTTTCTTTGTTTATTGTCATAGTTTTACTTTCTTTTGATATTCATATCTAATCCATATTTATTTATTTATTTTTTTATTATTTTTTTTTTTGGCTTGTCATGTTTAATTCATTAAGTAATGTTGTAGATCTTTATGATTTTCTGGTACTAATACAGTATCATCAGCATATTTTAGGTTAATGATCATCTCCCCATATTAATGTTTAGGTATGGCATTTATGTGATTTTAAAGATTTTCTCGATGTATATACTGCACAAGCATGTTTTACTCCTCTTTTTATAAATAGGTATCGAGTTCTCTTTGTTATATTTTATTATCGCTGTTTGCCCGCAGTATAAATTATTTATCTCAGTCATCCTTCAAAACTGGGAACTATTGATATGGTGATACGAGGGATCAACAACAATATATTTTTCTGACACCGTAATCTCTGATAAACTCACAGACAGCGTTACGAGTGACGTCGATAATTTTTTTTGTTTGGAAAAGTTGAGATAGTTTAAACATCTGTTGAACGGGTTCTTTTCAATATTGGATATTCAGATGAGACCAAAAATAAAGCAGAATCCATAATTACCGAGCTAGGCGAAACACTGAGATGTGCTGTTGGTGACGCATGCGAAAAAGATGATGGTGTTATTGTCGAAACACCATGATGGTTGAGTGAACATGTTGTTGACATGACAGATACGGTTGTCGTTATTGTTGCTGACAACACAATTTTTTTATTTGGTGATGAGTATGTGAAAGATCGTGATATCATTTGTATCCTAGATGTGTTGAAGCGAAGAGATTTCTATCTTGCAGATACACCTGCAAATGTTCGCCTTTCCAGCAAAGAGCCTACACAAGGGAGAAGGCTAATGGGTCTGTAATTCTTGGAGATCAATTTTATTTGTGACTTTTCCGAGTCAAGGAATGGTATGTTGAGATCTCCTCCCACACAGATGATGCTTGTCCTAAGTGTCAAATATTGTTAACGAGCCTGAAAAACCAGTCATCGAGGTGGCATTGTCGGCAGGTTTGAAGAAATCAATGTCGAACTCTGATATTGATAATACATATCTCTCCCCAATTATCATTATAGATATGTCTGACATCATATGGAAGAATATCTAAAGCGTCATCGTCAACTGTTAGTTTTCTTCTTTTCGCAGAACATCCAGTTTCCACTCGATGTGATAGCTCGTTTGTGTGACACGATGAAGAAGTAGAAGGGAGTCTGTATGGGGAACGATGAATACTGCTGTAGTTCGTATGTCAATTGTCGCTACTATAAACGACGAACTGTAAAGAGGCCGTATGGGTGAGTGGAGGCGATATAGGTAGTGATATTGCATTTTTGGTTTTCTAGATGTTTTTTCTTTAGATTGTTGAGGTGCATTTGCACACGAAATATCACCAATAGTTTTGTTTTCACTAGCAGAAAATCACCATAGACTTTTTTCTCCCACAGAGCCTCATTCTTATCTTATATCCGAACTTATCTTGGAACTAGTTTCCTGACGTATTTGTGACACAGGTGACTTCCTACCGCTGAGAGTTATTTTCACGATGCATCGTTAAGAGCTGTTGAACTGGGCTCTTTTCGATATTGGATATTCAGATGAGTCCAGAATCAGGATGAATCCATAATGACTGAGCTACTCGAAACACTGAGATGTGCTGTTGGTGACACATGTGAAAATAGATGATGGCGTTGTTGTCGAAACATCATGATGGTTGAGTGAACATGTTGTTGACATGACAGATACTGTTGTCGTTATTGATGCTGACAACACAGTTTTTTTTTTTCGGTGATGGGCATGTGAAGGGTTGTATCTCCCTATTAACCGACAACATGGTAAAAACTTGTAGTCGGTGGGTCTGGTGTACGACTCGTTATGACAGAGGCTGACACACTCACAGAGTTTGTAGTGTCAACATAAGAACATACCCAGATTTGTCGACGCATCAGAGATTGTAGGATCACCACAGTTGACATGCTCATGTGCCTCAACACACACTCGATTGTAATGTCTCTGCTCTACATGTATTATCGGTGTTCTTGTAGTCGACACTGTCGCGGTGTGATCGTTCAAGATGTCATAGATGTCGACACACTAGGCTGTAATGTCGGTGATATATGTGATGGTATTGGTGTCGGGAGAATACAATTTGTAATGTCAACTCCCCACATTCTCTCTTATTAACAACTGTCGAGTCACCTTTCATGATAAGCGTGGTCGGTGACGCACACATTTTATGTTGTTTTAATGGTGTCGAGCAAAATTTAATATCAAAATATATCAAAAAGGTTCAATTTTTTTTTAATGTTGATGTAGTTGTAGTCTTGCGCGCATCAGAATAACGAGATCCCCATCACTGAGACCGGTGTCGACACGCTCTCTGTTTTTGTGTGAGATATATCAACTGAACGTATGTTTTGTTTCTACCCTAGCTGTGTTCTAGTAAGTTGGTTTTTTGTGTACCAGATCAACCTTTTATTCATCATCTTCCACAGCAACATTCCTACATAAGGGAGCAGGCAGATGGGTCTGTAATTCTTGGAGATCATTTTTCTGCGTTTTTGACTTTTCTGAGTCAAGGTATGGTATGCAGAGATCTCCTCCCAAGCAGATGATACGTGTCCTAAGTGTCAAATATTGTTAACGATCATAAAAAACCAGTCATCGAGGTGGCATTGTCGACAGGCTTGAAGAAATCAATGTCGAACTTTGACATTGACAAATACCTGAACATTGTCCTTCACCCTCATTGTAATGTTTAAGTAAGATTTCCTGAAATGAAATTCGACATCTAGGTGAGCATCGCGTCAAAACATATCCTAGGCTGTGATTGAGCTCGATGTTTACATCCCTTTGACTGGAGGATGATGAGCCTGTAAATCACGGAAGCCGTGTTGTCATCGAACGGTCAAGGTATGGTATGTAGAGATCTCCTTCCAGGTAGATAATTCATGTCTTGAGTGTCAAATTCGGTTAACGATCCTGAAAAAAGACATGATGACGGATCCTCGAGGTGTGAGCAATATTGTTATAAGACCATGATTAGCATGTACCATACCAACGGACGTAGACAATCATCATGCCCGACCACATTTGTCTGTCCACACTGCAACTTATCAGTTCAGTTGTTGAGTGTTTTCCATCTTCTCTCTTTATCGAACACGATCTTTCATTCTTTTTTATTTTGCCACTTGTAACCAAGTATTCGAACTTTCCTTTTTTTCATGATGTGCCTATAAAACATCGATTGTTACTTTCGACTGTTGATTAAGAGCTCTCTTTTTGTGTTGGACTGTTTTCAAACATTCAGGGAACGCTCAAATTCTTCTGAGAAAGGCCACATATGCGGCCTCTAAGCGATTTTCATTTGGTTGTCTGCTGACCAGCGATGTCACCACCACCTCATGTATACTTGACTCTGACAGGCGATTTTGTGAAAAATAAGAGGGAAGCAAGTAGGTATGAACGCCGTATACAAACAAGACATGAGAATCTGTGGCAAAATCAATCTAGCCAGGGGTCTGATGGTGACATATATCGAATGATTTGACATGAACCCTCTACTTTTCAACATCTTCACTTTTTAAAAGTAACAGGGATCGACTAAGGTATAGATAGCATACTACCCAAAACCGGCGCTTTTTTATTCTGCTGCGAAGATAGAGATAGTGGACACGATGTACGTACACGAGCAGTAGACTGAACTTACCCAATTGTTCAAAAGACTTGAGCAATTGAGTGAGAATCGAACACTGGTGAACCAGACAAGACGACTTCAAATTTGTATCTCTCCGATCAAAGAGATTGTGAACACACTTTCAAACTTCCACAAGTTGATTCAGAAACTATCGCGATGACCCGCGAAACACGGGTGAGTCGAAAGAAAAAAAAAAAAAAAAAAAAAAAAAAAAAAAAAACACGAGCCATATACGACCACCAATCAATTCAACCATTCCAACAAAACTAGCATCTGGCATTTTCCCGTTACAACCGAATGTCTGGTGACGAATCGCAAACATATATTTACAACACCGCTAGTCCAGCGTCATTACCGAACAACAAGTGTCCTTCAACCAAGAAAAAATGTTGATCATGTTGATGTCGCATGTAACCACCACACGACGACTGCGACATCAACATGATCAACATTTTTCTTGATTGAAGGACACTTGTTGTTCGGTAATGACGCTGGACTAGCGGTGTTGTAAATATATGTTTGCGATTCGTCATCAGACATTCGGTTGTAACGGGAAAATGCCAGATGCTAGTTTTGTTGGAATGGTTGAATTGATTGGTGGTCGTAATATGGCTCGTGTTTTTTTTTTTTTTTTTTTTTTTTTTTTTTTTTTTTTTCTTTCGACTCACCCGTGTTTCGCGGGTCATCGCGATAGTTTCTGAATCAACTTGTGGAAGTTTTGAAAGTGTGTTCACAATCTCTTTGATCGGAGAGATACAAATTTGAAGTCGTCTTTGTCTGGTTCACCAGTGTTCGATTCTCACTCAATTGCTCAAGTCTTTTGAACAATTGGGTAAGTTCAGTCTACTGCTCGTGTACGTACATCGTGTCCACTATCTCTATCTTCGCAGCAGAATAAAAAGCGCCGGTTTTGGGTAGTATGCTATCTATACCTTAGTCGATTCCCCTGTTACTTTTAAAAGTGAAGATGTTGAAAAGTAGAGGGTTCATGTCAAATCATTCGATATATGTCACCATCAGACCCCTGGCTAGATTGATTTTGCCACAGATTCTCATGTCTTGTTTGTATACGGCGTTCATACCTACTTGCTTCCCTCTTATTTTTCACAAAATCGCCTGTCAGAGTCAAGTATACATGAGGTGGTGGTGACATCGCTGGTCAGCAGACAACCAAAGAAAAATCGCTTAGAGGTCGCATATGTGGCCTTTTCAGAAGAATTTGAGCGTTCCCTGAATGTTTGAAAACAGTCCAACACAAAAAGAGAGCTCTTAATCAACAGTCTCGAAAGTAACAATCGATGTTTATAGGCACATCATGAAAAAAAAGGAAAGTTCGAATACTTGGTTACAAGTGGCAAAATAAAAAAGAATGAAAGATCGTGTTCGATAAAGAGAGAAGATGGAAAACACTCAACAACTGAACTGATAAGTTGCAGTGTGGACAGACAAATGTGGTCGGGCATGATGATTGTCTACGTCCGTTGGTATGGTACATGCTAATCATGGTCTTATAACAATATTGCTCACACCTCGAGGATTCCGTCATCATGTCTTTTTTCAGGATCGTTAACCGAATTTGACACTCAAGACATGAATTATCTACCTGGAAGGAGATCTCTACATACCATACCTTGACCGTTCGATGACAACACGGCTTCCGTGATTTACAGGCTCATCATCCTCCAGTCAAAGGGATGTAAAACATCGAGCTCAATCACAGCCTAGGATATGTTTGACGCGATGCTCACCTAGATGTCGAATTTCATTTCAGGAAATCTTACTTAAACATTACAATGAGGGTGAAGGACAATGTTCAGGTATTTGTCAATGTCAAAGTTCGACATTGATTTCTTCAAGCCTGTCGACAATGCCACCTCGATGACTGGTTTTTTATGATCGTTAACAATATTTGACACTTAGGACACGTATCATCTGCTTGGGAGGAGATCTCTGCATACCATACCTTGACTCAGAAAAGTCAAACGCAAGAAAAAGATCTCCAAGAATTACAGACCCATCTGCCTGCTCCCTTATGTAGGAATGTTGCTGTGGAAGATGATGAATAAAAGGTTGATCTGGTACACAAAAACCAACTTACTAGAACACAGCTAGGGTAGAAACAAAACATACGTTCAGTTGATATATCTCACACAAAACAGAGAGCGTGTCGACACCGGTCTCAGTGATGGGGATCTCGTTATTCTGATGCGCGCAAGACTACAACTACATCAACATTAAAAAAAAATTGAACCTTTTTGATATATTTTGATATTAAATTTTGCTCGACACCATTAAAACAACATAAAATGTGTGCGTCACCGACCACGCTTATCATGAAAGGTGACTCGACCAGTTGTTAATAAGAGAGAATGTGGGGAGTTGACATTACAAATTGTATTCTCCCGACACCAATACCATCACATATATCACCGACATTACAGCCTAGTGTGTCGACATCTATGACATCTTGAACGATCACACCGCGACAGTGTCGACTACAAGAACACCGATAATACATGTAGAGCAGAGACATTACAATCGAGTGTGTGTTGAGGCACATGAGCATGTCAACTGTGGTGATCCTACAATCTCTGATGCGTCGACAAATCTGGGTATGTTCTTATGTGACACTACAAACTCTGTGAGTGTGTCAGCCTCTGTCATAACGAGTCGTACACCAGACCCACCGACTACAAGTTTTTACCATGTTGTCGGTTAATAGGGAGATACAACCCTTCACATGCCCATCACCGAAAAAAAAACTGTGTTGTCAGCATCAATAACGACAACAGTATCTGTCATGTCAACAACATGTTCACTCAACCATCATGATGTTTCGACAACAACGCCATCATCTATTCACATGTGTCACCAACAGCACATCTCAGTGTTTCGAGTAGCTCAGTCATTATGGATTCATCCTGATTCTGGACTCATCTGAATATCCAATATCGAAAAGAGCCCAGTTCAACAGCTCTTAAACGATGCATCGTGAAAATAACTCTCAGCGGTAGGAAGTCACCTGTGTCACAAATACGTCAGGAAACTAGTTCCAAGATAAGTTCGGATATAAGATAAGAAATGAGGCTCTGTGGGAGAAAAAAGTCTATGGTGATTTTCTGCTAGTGAAAACAAAACTATTGGTGATATTTCGTGTGCAAATGCACCTCAACAATCTAAAGAAAAAACATCTAGAAAACCAAAAATGCAATATCACTACCTATATCGCCTCCACTCACCCATACGGCCTCTTTACAGTTCGTCGTTTAATAGTAGCGACAATTGACTACGAACTACAGCAGTATTCATCGTTCCCCATACAGACTCCTTCTACTTCTTCATCGGTGTCACACAAACGAGCTATCACATCGAGTGGAAACTGGATGTTCTGCGAAAAGAAGAAAACTAACAGTTGACGATGACGCTTTAGATATTCTTCCATATGATGTCAGACATATCTATAATGATAATTGGGGAGAGATATGTATTTATCAATATCAGAGTTCGACATTGATTTCTTCAAACCTGCCGACAATGCCACCTCGATGACTGGTTTTTCAGGCTCGTTAACAATATTTGACACTTAGGACAAGCATCATCTGTGTGGGAGGAGATCTCAACATACCATTCCTTGACTCGGAAAAGTCACAAATAAAATTGATCTCCAAGAATTACAGACCCATTAGCCTTCTCCCTTGTGTAGGCTCTTTGCTGGAAAAGGCGAACATTTGCAGGTGTATCTGCAAGATAGAATCTCTTCGCTTCAACACATCTAGGATACAAATGATATCACGATCTTTCACATACTCATCACCAAATAAAAAAATTGTTGTTGTCAGCAACAATAACGACAACCGTATCTGTCATGTCCAACACATGTTCACTCAACCATCATGGTGTTTCGACAATAACACCATCATCTTTTCGCGTGCGTCACCAACAGCACATCTCAGTGTTTCCTAGCTCGGTATTATGGATTCTGCTTTGATTTTGGTCTCATCTGAATATCCAATATTGAAAAGAACCCGTTCAACAGATGTTAAACTATCTCAACTTTTCCAAAAAAAAAAAATTATCGACGTCACTCGTAACGCTGTCTGTGAGTTTATCAGAGATTACGGTGTCAGAAAAATATATTGTTGTTGATCCCTCGTATCACCATATCAATAGTTCCCAGTTTTGAAGGATGACTGAGATAAATAATTTATACTGCGGGCAAACAGCGATAATAAAATATAACAAAGAGAACTCGATACCTATTTTATAAAAGAGGAGTAAAACATGCTTGTGCAGTATATACATCGAGAATCTTTTAAAACATCACATAAATGCCATACCTAAACATTAATATGGGGAGATGATCATTAACCTAAAATATGCTGATGATACTGTATTAGTACCAGAAAATCATAAAGATCTACAACATTACTTAATGAATTAAACATGACAAGCCAAAAAAAAAATAATAAAAAATAAATAAATAAATATGGATTAGATATGAATATCAAAAGAAAGTAAAACTATGACAATAAACAAAGAAAATATTCAAAACCAGCAAGTGGATATCAAAATTGAAGGAATAGACTTGGAGATAGTTCAGAGCTACAACTACCTTGTACATACTATAACCAGTAATTGAAAATGTAAAATTGAAATAAGCAAAAGAATATGAATGGTGAAAATAACGTTAATGCCATGAAAAATATACTAACATCAAGGCAAATAAGATCAGGGCTAAAACTAAGAATAGCAAAACGTTGTCTTCTCAACATTCCTAAATGGTGCATAAACAGGGACGTTAGACAAGAAAACTGAACAGACAACTGAAGCCTTTGATATGTGGTATATAGAAGAATAGGTAGAATGGATGGAAGGAAAAGAAAACAACGATGAAGTCTTAAAACAACTAACAACGAAAAGAGAACTACTAAGCACAATTCAAACAAGACAAATGCGGTTGTTGGGCCATGTTAAAAGTCACAACAGTCTACTAAAAGTAATCCTGGAGGGGAAAATACAAAGTAAAAGAGGGAGAGGCAGACCACGACACATGGACGAGTAACATCAAAAGATGAACACGTCAGCCTATGACAACGTGCACCATTAAAGCAAGAGACAGAGCGAATGACGCTCCATGGTAGCCGTTATCAGTGTCAAGAAATATATTACGCAGAATCGTTCTGGAGAGAGTAAAAAGTGGCCAGCGGAAATATATAGATGATCTAGCTAAAGAGGCAGAGGAAGCAGCAAATAAAAGGAATTATAAAGCAGTGTACAACCGTACACAGAAAATTGTGTGGAAAATGTAAACAGATTGCTGCCTTTATTAGAGATAAGACAGGAAATCTGCCTAGTACTATAAGGGAACACCTAGAGAGATGGAAATAGCACTTTGAAGAACTTTTGGACAGACCCGGCTCAAATAATCCTCAATATACTACCAGTAGAAGTTATTAAAAAATGGTAAAGCCATAGGGCCAGATGAAATTCCTTCGGAGTATTAACACCTCTACCATGATGTTACATACTCTATTAGATAACATTTGGGGGACGGAAGAAGGTTATATGATCAACTACCATTAGACAGGAAGTTTACAGCGGTGTACATATTATATGGGAATTATGCTGCTATCAGTGCCAGGATGAATAAAAAATTAAGTAGATTTATTTTGGTGAGCCTAAGAAAGGTCACAGAGAAACATTTGAGAGACGCACACGTATTTTTTAGGAAGAACAGCTCATGTGTTGATCACATAACTACTCTACGTATAACAATTGAACAACGATTACGAAACGGTATTTGCTAGTTTAGACAGAGGAATGGTTTGGAAGTTGGTGAGTCACTATGGATTCCCACAAAGGTATTAACCTGATAAGAATAATGTATAACACACACACAAAAAAAAACAGACGTTTTCTTTATAAAACCAACATTTAAATTTATATTTTAAATATATGTTTTGCAAACATTTAATAGAAATCCGCCATGTGAGAATATCCATATTGTAGTTTTTCTACGATGTGTAGTTGGAGGCATCGGTTGCAAACTGTTATATCGCGAGTCTAGCGTTCACGTCAGAATCGTAAAGGGAGGATCGTAGTTTTTCGCTAGGTGAAAAAATTATTTAAAAAAACGCGTTGTGTATGACTGGTAGTTTGTCAATTGCAGCATGGGCTTGTTGGGTATTAGGTTTATCGCACGTTTGATAGTTTTAGAAGTTGCGGTTTTTGTTCGTTTTACTTATTACATCTCTAATTATGGCGCTTGTTTCCTTCTCGATTTTTGGAAGAGACGCTATTTATCCTGCTTTTGACGTTGGCGGTTGAAGAATAGGCTCTATAACTAATGCCGTTGTTGCTATTCTTCTCGCAAATCTGTGCCTGTCACAGGCAACCTGCATCCACGTTGAGCGTCTATCCTCTGTAAGATCATCCAAATGATGGACTGTCCAAACTCTTCGGCAAACGTCACCTAAAGTAATTTGATATTAAAAAAATTAGAGTATCTTAATATCCTAAAAAAAAAAAAACGATGGAGAGAGAATAAGATAAGACATGCTAACCTTGCGGTCGGTTGTTTGTAAAATACTCTGCTCACTAATATCCATAGCGCTCATCCCAATTAGCGTATTGCTTTGAGTTATTCTAGCTTGTTGCTTTATATATATATATATATTTTTTTTTCCTCTCTCTTTTTGGAGAGGTAGCCTAAAGGAACACGATGGCTGGTAATTGATACAATTGTCCTAGATGTGTGCGAGTATTCTCCATGTTCAGCTCGCTAAATAGAAACGTTGAGAGTGTTCACGGAATCTGTAATAATTTACAGATATGGACACATATCTAGCAGTGTTATCACTGTGGTTGACTGAGTGACCGACCGATGCTAGTCGAATGAATATATTAAACCGTGTACGCGCCTTTTTTTTTACATAACCTGTTGCGTTTCGCGCTCGCTGGAGACAATAATCATTAAACTCACGCGAGAGCGGCAACGGTGGGAGATATTGAGCTGCCACGGTAGGAGAAAATGACTGTTCGTTAATACCGCCAGCAAGATTTGCCAATATATATGTATGTATATATACCTACTTATGGTCCATATCTTAAACGGGGCCCATTTACGTCCACGTAAATATAATAACTATTACTATTACTATTATATGTATATATACTCACCATAACTATGAAATAACTAACGTATCACTACTCCCTAATATGGTAGTTTCACTTCCGGAGTGGGCGTGGTCTATAGCCGGACAACACACACACACACTAGCTCCTATTGGAAGTCACTTTGGCGGGAAAAACTGATGTCCAATACATGACTCACCCCTTCATGCACTATACAACCCCTATTCATATATACATATATATCATGACATCACTCTGGCTTGCCGCAGCTTGCCGCAGCTTGCCGCGGCTTGCCGTAGTCTCTATATAACTCTTGTACTTGAAGGAGGAAATCTTTCTCCTTTCCTCCTTCTCTTTGGTCAACTAAAAAACCAGGAGCATTGTGTCCACCTCCTACTACTCTGGATACGTCATGTCTCCAGAATACTCATTAGAATGTATCCGAAGTAGATTTTACGGGATATTTCACAGAGATTCAGACACATGGAAAACAGATAATGTCAAAGAGAGGCAGACAAAGGGAAAAAAGGGAATGTCAAAGAGAGGCAGACAAAGGGAAAACAGGGAATGTCAAAGAGAGGCAGACAAAGGGAAGACAGGGAATGCCAAAGAGAGGCAGACAAAGGAAAAACAGATAATGTTAAAGAGTGGTAAACAAAGGGCAATAGGAAATTCAAAGAATAGCTGGCAACGGACAAATGGAAATATCAGATAGAGAGAGAGAGAGAGAGAGAGAGAGAGAGAAAGGGCAACATAAAATGTCAAAGAGAAGCAGATCAAGGCAACAGAAAATATAAAAGAGTAGCAGACAAAGGGCAACAGGGACTGGTAAAGAAAAGCAGACAAAGGAAGACATACAAATTCAAAGAGAGTCATCAAAAGGGCAATCTGGCGGAGAAGAGAAGAAAGAATATGAAAACAGAATAAAGCAATATAAGTAGTGTCGTCCAGACCTGTGGTACTCTGTGAAGGATGACCGCAT
This sequence comes from Megaustenia siamemsis, assembly GCA_032433765.1. Taxonomy (NCBI): domain Eukaryota; kingdom Metazoa; phylum Mollusca; class Gastropoda; order Stylommatophora; family Ariophantidae; genus Megaustenia; species Megaustenia siamemsis. Next base: position 9,806,896 of record JAVIAB010000160.1, read on the forward strand.
GATGTCCGACGTGGGAACATTTGTTGTTGCTGACCATGACGTCACACCACGTGTCGATCATCACGCTCTCTGTTATCCCGAGGCTTCAGGATATTAGAAAACATTGGCGATCAATAATGTACACATTCAGCAGTGTACACATTCACTAGTGTACACATTAAACAGTATACACATTCAATAATGTACACATTCAGCAGTGTACACATTCAACAGTATACGCATTCAATAATGTAAACATTCAACAGTATACACATTCAGCCGTGTACACATTCAATAATGTACACATTCAGCAGTGTACACATTCAACAGTATATACATTTAATAATGTACACATTCAGCAATATTACACATTCAACAGTATACGCATTCAATAATGTAAACGTTCAGCAATATACACATTCAATAATGTACACATTCAACAGTGTACACATTTAATAATGTAAACATTCAACAGTGTATGGATTGAATAATGTACATATTCAACACTCTACACATTCAATAGTGTATGTATTAAAAAATGTACGTATAAAACAGCTTACATATTCAATAAATGTACATATGAGATAGCTTAAATATAAATAATATAGATAAAAACAGCTTACAAATTAAATAATATGCACATAAAACAGATTACATATTCAATATTGCACATTTAAATCAGCTCAGATAATCAATAATGCACAGATAAAACAGCTTACATATTCAGTAATACACTGTATACATATAAAACAGCTTACAGATTCAATAATGTACATATAAAACAGCTTACAAATTCAATAATGTACATATAAAAACAGCTTACCTATTCAATAATGTACATATAAAACAGCTTACAAATTCAATAACGTACATATAAAACAGCTTACAAATTCAGTAATGTACACATAAAACAGCTTACAAATTCAATAATGCACATATAAAACAGCTTACAAATTCAGTAATGTACACATAAAACAGCTTACAAATTCAATAATGCACATATAAAACAGCTTACAAATTCAATAATGTACATATAAAACAGCTTACCTATTCAATAATGCACATATAAAACAGCTTACCTATTCAATAATGCACATATAAAACAGCTTACCTATTCAAATAATGCACATATAAAACAGCTTACCTATTCAATAATGTACATATAAAACAGCGTATATATCCACTAATGTACATATTTATCATGATTAGTCCAGGCAATATAAGAAGGTAGTTTTGCCATTCCTTTCCTTCTTGGCAGTGACTGTACTAGTCGGAGATCGCAGCCATTGTCTCTATACATGAGATCCTCAGCCTGCCATCGCGGTGTGGGGACCATAACCAGCACTACTTGTCTGCCCACAACACCATCCACCACCTACTCCAATGGCTTCACATAACCCTGATAGGGGGGCTAAACGGGAGCTCCACCTTGCCCTAGGGTGTCCCGAAGACTAGCGGAGGAAAGGAGACGTCTTACTCCTCCATTGGTAGGGCAGAACTCTACCCCGCTAACCACAGGCAGCTCCTAAAAAACATCAGAAAGAAACAATCAACATTTTTCGGGCACATCTTGAGAAGAGGAAAGTTGGAATACTGGTTACAACTGGCAAAATAAAATGAAAGAGAGATCATGGACGACAAAGAGACAAAATACTTGATAGCTTGGTTTCATGGCATGGAAAACAGTAAACAACAGACCTGATACGATGCACTGTAGATAGAAGATTGTGGAAGGACATGATCGCCTACGCCAACCGGTTATGGCACATGATGATGAATGTACATATACAGCAGCTTAAATACTCAATAGTGTACATATCAAACAATATTGACCTGGTCAAGTCGAGTGATTCATTGTTCCAGATATTGATCATCATGACGTACATAATATCATTAACATCCTGCTACGAGTAATGGTTTATCTGGCAACCATATATCTAAGTTTTGTAGAAATTAAACACACACAGAAAAAAATAGATAAAATTTTACAAACAATTAAACCGTTCGGTGTAAGCTGTACCGGCAATATTTGTTTTTAGTTGTTATCAGTAAGTAGGCGAAATAAGTGAAATCGAAATAATTGAAAGGAAAAAATAATGGAAGTTATTCGATATAAAAAATAAAGGTTTCCCTCGACGCCTTCCTAGGCGTATGGATAATACGGTGTTAGTTTTGGTGATGTGGTCGGTTTTTACGACAGGCCGCTTTTACTTCCCAGAAAAATACTTCCCTGGTACTCATTTTTAGAGGTCTAGTGAACTCCGAAATTTTGTTAACCCGACAACTCTCACCAATTCTGGGGATCGAACCCAGATCCTTGTGATGAAGAAGCGAGAACATGAACCACACAGCCATGCAGGCTATGTCACTTATATAAATATAAGGAAACAAAAGGCAAGAGGAGCCTTTGCTGTACAAAGAAACAAAGATCTAAATAAATTAGGTTGAGTACAAAAATAAAAAATTTCAACTCCAATGTTAAGTCAGTCCTATTATACTCGTATGGCTGTGAAACATGGAGAATTTTTTAAAAATATGACAATACCCAAGATACCGTTCTTCATTCATGGATACTTGCGCAGAATAGAATTATGGAAATAGTAGGACAAAATAACTATGTAGAATTATGGAAATAGTAGGACAAAAAATAAAATGTAGAATTATGGAAATAGCAGGACAAAATAACTAAAGTAGAATTATGGAAATGGCAGGACAAAATAACCAATGTAAAATTATGGAAATGGCAGGACAAAATAACTAATGTAGAATTATGGAAATAGCAGGACAAAATAACTAATGTAGAATTATGGAAATAGTAGGACAAATAACTAATGTAGAATTATGGAAATAGTAGGACAAAATAACTAATGTAGAATTATGGAAATAGTAGGACAAAATAACTAATGTAGAATTATGGAAATAGTAGGACAAAATAACTAATGTAGAATTATGGAAATGGCAGGACAAAATAACTAAAGTAGAATTATGGAAATGGCTGGACAAAATAACTAATGTAGAATTATGGAAATGGCAGGACAAATAACTAATGTAGAATTATGGAAATGGCAGGACAAAATAACTAATGTAGAATTATGGAAATGGCAGGACAAAATAACTAATGTAGAATTATGGAAATAGCAGGACAAAATAACTAATGTAGAATTATGGAAATGGCAGGACAAAATAACTAATGTAGAATTATGGAAATGGCAGGACAAAATAACTAATGTAGAATTATGGAAAAATGCCAGTCAGATATCAGTGGGAAAGATATACAATGCAGATGGTGAGGGGTGGGTCACTCACTATGGAAGCCAGATGAAAATATTACACGACGCCCTGTTTTTTTTAAATCTCCAAGCAAAAAGACAAAGAGGAAGACCAAAATATCTTGGAGAAGACAGATGGAAACAAAGATGAAGATGATTGGGGAAACATAGAATGATCTTAAAAGAATGGCAAAGAAACGGAACGGCTTGTAACGTGTTTATTGAAGACCTATGCTCCACAGGGAACTGAAAAGTAGAAGAAGAAAATATATAAATAGTCGATTCCCGCGACCATTAGCCAAACCGCTAACAGGAAGTCCATCTGAGAGGTCAATAACGGTCTGAACTAACTGATGGTCGCTGACTGCGCTGCTGCGGCGTAGGCAATCTTGGAAGAGTTCTTCTCTAGTTGTGTTTTAATTCCTGCTATAAAGATAAACGGCAATCAAACCTCTACTGAGTGCCACATAGACAGCTCACCAGCGACATAGACAGCTCACCAGCGACATAGACAGCTCACCAGCCACATAGACAGCTCACCAGCGACATAGACAACTCACCAGCCACATAGACAGCTCACCAGCGACATAGACAGCTCACCAGCGACATAGACAGCTCACCAGTGACATAGACAGCTCACCAGCGACATAGACAGCTCACCAGCCACATAGACAGCTCACCAGCGACATAGACAGCTCACCAGCCACATAGACAGCTCACCAGCGACATAGACAGCTCACCAGCGACATAGACAGCTCACCAGCGACATAGACAGCTCACCAGCCCACATAGACAGCTCACCAGCGACATTGACAGCTCACCAGCGACATAGACAGTTCAATATATAACCATCAAAGTACTATGCTTGCTGGAGTAGGTGATCATGTTTCTCCACAACTTTCGATCTCGACAGTTATTTATAATTTCTGTTGATGATCTTCTGTCAAAGCCATTATCTTAAGCTATCTGGTACCTTTTCGCTTTGCTGCTCCTTATCTCTCTGTCCCTTAATTTTCCCAGTTGTCACAATATATTTCTGCTGTTCTCTTTACATTAAATGGCCAAAAAAGATTATTGTTTCTTCCTAATATTTGATAGGGGGCCTCGGTAGTCTTGTTGGGAAAACCACCCATGTGGACTACCAACGTTCGAACAACCCGTCTTCGATTCCGTGTGAAGTGTACCCGTGGCTGGAAAAAAACACCCCCTCGGTCGACCCAGCCGCTGTCAGAAATGGGTATCAGAGAAGTAAATAATTTCAGAGGATGAGGTATGTTTACAACACTCTGAAAAAATGACAAATAATCAACAACAGAAAAAAAGAAAGCACAATATATGGACCAAAGCAGATTCGAACCGTACTCAGTGGCACAGCGCCTTGCCACGAAAAGCCAAACGCTAGGGAACACTGCCACTCAGCTAACTTCGCCTTGGAAGTTTCCCTCTATAATAATATTCATTTATTATTATTTGTCTCGTATCAGAGAAGTACTCTGGGATGATGAGGAATACCTCCTCGCATCGTGAGTTCGATGCTTGAAGCGACACTATCCAGAAGTCTCCGAACATTTCTGGATAGGCACATATGGATGAAAATCGTGTGCTAAAACGCCGATTCAAGTCTCGTGATTTACTTTTACCCGATATTGGAAATTAGCTTTCTTTTGTCCTCTTTCAGAACGTTTTCATGACTCTTCTTATCTGTCCATGGTATTCTCAACATTCTTCTGTCAAACTACAATTCTACAGTCTCCAGTTCAACATGGACAGGAGTCTTACAGTAAACTTCTTCTTTAGTGTATATTTCTAAGCATCAGTCTAAATACATCAGTCTAAATACATCAGTCTAAAAACATCAGTCTAAATACATCAGTCTAAGTACATCAGTCTAAATACATCAGTCTAAATACATCGGTCTAAGTACATCAGTCTAAATACATCAGTCTAAGTACATCAGTCTAAATACATCAGTCTAAATACATCGGTCTAAGTACATCAGTCTAAATACATCAGTCTAAATACATCGGTCTAAATACATCAGTCTAAATACATCAGTCTAAATACATCAGTCTAATACATCAGTCTAAATACATCGGTCTAATTAAATTCAGTTAAAGCATTAGTCAGCTCAAGGTTGATGACATCTCTTGATAGCTTGTCTGGGAATGATACTGGTGATGGCCACAAGAGCCTTCTGTGTTCATAATATGTTGGAAACCTCTATCGAAAATGTCTGAGAGAGAGAGAGTCATTTGCCTTGCCCACAATCACTGGATCTGAAGGTGTTGAAAAGACGATAATTCGAGTATTATGGTCTGCCCAGAGCCTACACATTGTTATTTGTTGTTTTCATTTCTTATTTTTGTTTTCTGCTGATCTGAGGGTAGTTATTGTACTGCTACTACCACTTGTACTAGCCTCCGTCAGTCATAGATGACTGGATTTGGCAACACCGTTAGAATGTCCCTTCCAAGGCGTGAGCTTGTGCACTAAAGTAAGGAGACAAGTTTTCGCCCGTGCAACATGTTCCTCCTCTCCACACAGCCGAGCCCATACAACATGTTCCTCCCTCCACACAGCCGAGCCCATACAACATGTTTCTTCTCTCCACACAACCGAGCACATACAACATGTTTCTTCTCTCCACACAACCGAGCCCATGCAAAGGTCTTACATGGCCAGAGAGTTTGGAACCAATTGGTTCGCACGAGTTGCCAAAGCAATGCTGAAATCAACACTGACCTGCCTTAAGGAATCCATATCCGGATTTTCCCGCAGCGTTTACTCGCGAACTCTATTTTATGAACGGTTAGACCCGCTAGCAGGAGGTTTTTTTTTTTTTTTTTTTAATCGCAGTTGACCTTCTTTTAGATGGTATTTCATTTTTAGACTAATGGGTCGCAACTACCCGGGAAGAAGTTATGGCGCCTCCGAATCGCCGATGAAAATGTCATAGGGCATGTGGGGCTTTTAATAGTGTTATCTACCCCACGCAACTAATTCTCCCTGCCCTCCTATAGTAGGCATACTTTCTTTGGTAAACTTGACTTTGTATTTTCATGTTATCCCTAACAGACCTCAAGACTCCTCAAGCATCTATCTTGTATCTGGCTAGCACAATTCAACCAGCAACACCGTATCATAAACAAAAAAAGATTAAATAATGGATAACTGCAATTCTGGCAGAGTGTGGAGAATATGGCGGGAGTGTCTTTCCATGACCTTTAGGATATTATGGATTTAGTGGTTAGAATCCCGCTAGATAAAAGTATGTTGCTGGAGAAAACCTCCATGAATAATTTTAAGGAGATGTGATCAATAAGATTACTTCAAGATTGTTGTAAGTACATGGATACAAAAAGTAAATTAATGAGTCTTATGATGCCACGTGATGTATAGAGAGTTGAACACGCTGTATATAACAGCTTAGCATAGAAGAAGAATAGAAAACTATTAGGAGTTGAACAAACACTTACGGAGACAGCTTGATATAAGAAACCTATGGATTAAAATTATTGACGTTTCAACCTACATGCGGTCTATCTCATAAAACAGCAACAACAAAAACATGTAGACGAACACATAAGAGAGATGTAATAAAATCTAACTACATTATACACAGTAACCAAACTAGTATGAATAAGAATAAAATAACTTAGAGAATGCTTAGCTACATGTGGAATCAAAGGTCACCAATGTATGAGCGCGACACGGGGAATGACCACATGTTGAGAAACAAGAAAAGGTGGATAGAAGAAAAAGGGGATGACGGAACTGTAACCTTGGACTGTGTTCAACTCGTACCCTTCTCATCAGCTTTACCCAAGCCTCCAGTTATTGGTCTGAACGTTCCAGGTATTTCACTGTTCATGCAGGACAATAACAACGAGATTAGACCCAATGGCGGGGACATATTGTTAGCTCCACTTTGGACAACTTTAGCATAGACAATTGGTGAACTGATCACTATAAGAGAGCAATGATTTTGTGTGTGTGCAGAAATGTATGGGAAATATAGGTTCATGTGAAGGAGGTTACAGCAAATATAGGTTCATGTGAAGGAGGTTACAGCAAACAGAGGTTCATTGTGAAGGAGGTTACATCAAATATAGGTTCATTGTGAAGGAGGTTACATCAAATATAGGTTCATTGTGAAGGAGGTTACAGCAAATATAGGTTCATTGTGAAGGAGGTTACATCAAATATAGGTTCATTGTGAAGGAGGTTACATCAAATATAGGTCATTGTGAAGAAGGTTACATCAAAATATAGGTTCATTGTGAAGAGGTTACATCAAATATAGGTTCATTGTGAAGGAGGTTACATCAAATATGGTTCATTGTGAAGGAGGTTACATCAAATATAGGTTCATTGTGAAGGAGGTTACATCAAATATAGGTTCATTGTGAAGGAGGTTACATCAAATATAGGTCATTGTGAAGGAGGTTACATCAAATATAGGTTCATTGTGAAGAAGGTTACAGCAAATAGAGGTTTATTGTAAAGGAGGTTACAGCAAATATAGGTTCATTGTGAAGGAGGTTACATCAAATATAGGTTCATTGTGAAGGAGGTTACATCAAATATAGGTTCATTGTGAAGGAGGTTACATCAAATATAGGTTCATTGTGAAGAAGGTTACAGCAAATAGAGGTTTATTGTGAAGGAGGTTACATCAAATATAGGTTCATTGTGAAGGAGGTTACATCAAATATAGGTTCATTGTGAAGAAGGTTACATCAAATATAGGTTCATTGTGAAGGAGGTTACATCAAATATAGGTTCATTGTGAAGGAGGTTACATCAAATATAGGTTCATTGTGAAGAAGGTTACATCAAATATAGGTTCATTGTGAGGAGGTACATCAAATATAGGTTCATTGTGAATAAGTTTACAGCAAATAGATGTTCATTGTGAAGAAGGTTTCAGCAAATAGATGTTCATTGTGAAGGAGGTTACATTAAATATAGGTTCATTGTGAAGAAAGTTAGGCAAATAGAGGTTCATTGTGAATAAGTTTACAGCAAATAGATGTTCATTGTGAATAAGTTTACAGCAAATAGATGTTCATTGTGAAGAAGGTTACAGCAAATAGATGTTCATTGTGAAGAAGGTTTCAGCAAATAGATGTTCATTGTGAAGAAGGTTACAGCAAATAGATGTTCATTGTGAAGAAGGTTACAGCAAATAGATGTTCATTGTGAAGAAGGTTTCAGCAAATAGATGTTCATTGTGAAGAAGGTTACAGCAAATAGATGTTCATTGTGAAGAAGGTTACAGCAAATAGATGTTCATTGTGAAGAAGGTTACAGCAAATAGATGTTCATTGTGAAGAAGGTTAAGGCAAACAGAGGTTCATTGTGAAGAAGGTTACATCAAATAGAGGTTCATTATGAAGAAGGTTACACAAATAGAGGTTCATTATGAAGAAGGTTACAACAAATAGAGGTTCATTATGAAGAAGGTTACAACAAATAGAGATTCATTATGAAGAAGGTTACAACAAATAGAGATTCATTATGAAGGTTACAACAAATAGAGATTCATTATGAAGAAGGTTACAACAATAAAGGTTCATTATGAAGAAGGTTACAACAATAAAGGTTCATTATGAAGAAGGTTACCACAAATAAAGGTTCATTATGAAGAAGGTTACAACAAATAAAAGTTCATTATGAAGAAGTTTACAACAAATAAAGGTTCATTATGAAGAAGGTTACAACAAATAAAGGTTCATTATGAAGAAGTTTACAACAAATAAAGGTTCATTATGGAGAAGGTTACAACAAATAAAGGTTCATTATGAAGAAGGTTACAACAAATAGAGGTTCATTATGAAGAAGGTTACAACAAATAAAGTTCATTATGAAGAACGTTATGGCAAATGAAGAAAGGTTCACTATGAAGAGAATAATGACAAATAGAGGTTCATTATGAAGAAAGTGTTGGCACGTAGAGTTTTTTAGTTGTAAAGAAATTGATTGGAAATATAGGCTCAATGTTAGGAGAACATTAACAATATACAGAGCAATGAAAATAATGATTGCATGAATTTTAATTAAAACAGCTAAACTTTTTGTAGTGACATTTAACATTAAACATGGCCCTGTTTGTCCTGTTTTCTGTGACATTGACTCGATTTACAAGAACGCGAGGTCCCGATTTGAAATTATATAGTCTTTACAGGTCTATTGAGACACTGATACATCAGTGAAGCTGTAGGTGATATGTCCTTTAACTGGGAGTGTTAAACAACATGCAAATCAGCGCTGTAAAATGACGTAACAGAAGTCATGAAAATGAGAATAGAGAGTCGGTAATGATTGTTTGAGTGTTTGATTGTGTGAGTGTATGAGAGGCATAAAAGACGGCCGATTTGATAAATCTGGGAACAACATTCTCTTTCTTTCTTTCTT